>ML364158.1:0-60251 GCA_005239505.1 Nicotiana paniculata | reverse complement strand
ATATATATATATATATAATTCTCTTATGAAAATTTTAGCTATAAATAAAATTTATAATTCTAATTTGAAAATAAAAGGAAAAAAAATAATTTTGTTTCACGTATAATACAAAATAACTACTATTAAAAGTATTGTTTATTTTTTAAAGAAATAATAAATGGCTTCTCTATTAAAGTATTTATATCTAAACATTTAAACCATATAATGAAAAAGAAATAAGAAAATATAAAAAAGTTGGTGTAGGGGTTTAAACCTTGAATCTCAAGGACAAAACTATCTTCACAACTACCCTTCAACCAGTGGGTCACCCAGCTTTTTAGTATTTTTAATGTATAACGTCTTAAATAAAGGCGTTATACCTACATTTACTTTTTGTCAGGGATATAGCGCTCAAAAACTGGACGCTATACATTAACGGCAAAAGTTACCGTTAAGGTATAGCGCTCAATTTTTGGACGTTATATATAATTATGTATTCTTTTTCTTTTTCCACTTATTTATGTTCTTTGCCTAAAAAGAAACACATTTTAATTCCGGACTCGGCACTACGGAGATCATCGTCATTATCATTAGAGCGATGTTGCTGACAAATACTCCCGTCATCAGGGGGCTTCTTTCTAATTTAGTATCAAGACGTTTAGTGCCTCGTATTCCTAAAACTGCACACTCTGTAACCTCTTTTCACTTCCACGACGACTCTCTTAGCTCCTCTTCACTCAATTCCACAGTCCCTCTTTGCCGACCTAAGTCTACATTTTGGTTGGTTTAGACTTAAGAGAGCGACATCCTAACTTCTAACTTTGTACCAATAAAACCCCATTCAAGCCTAGCTGTAGCTATTTATAACAACAATATATTTGGTATAGTCTTGCAAAGAAATATTTGGACCGGATAATTTATATGTAAACTTTATCTTATCATGTGAAAGTTGAAATATTATTTTCGATAGGTCTTCGGTTCAAGAAAAAATGAAAACAATATGATGAAATGATAAAAAAATTAAAGCGAAGAAAACAATAGTAATAGAATTTTACGAATAGGAGAATATGAGATTAATACTAATGGCATGAAAAAGAGACATGATTGACTATCCTCTAACCTTCTACCAAAATGCTCGATCTCATTCCTCTTATCAAGGATCATATCGTCGGTAAGTTGAAGTTGTAACATATCTGTCTAATCACCTCTCACAATACTTCTTAGGTTGATCTTACCTTTTCTCAGACTTACCATATTCAACTTCTCACACCTCCTTATTGGAATATTTGTGCATCTCTTTTCACATGTCCGTACTCTCACTTCGTGTATCTTGAAATCGTTCATCGAATGTTTTCGAAAAAAATACTTATGTGATAAATTTTCTTCTAAACTATTCTATATTTTAAAGATCTCATTGATTAATACTCAATAACATAACTAGATCAGTGAGGATTTATTTGAAGAAAAAATACATAATATATGATTATATATTTTTCTAAAAACTCACATATCTTGGAACAAAATCATTTTGCCATATAAGGACTAACATTTGAGACAAGATGCACGTAGTATTAAAAATTTATTAAATAAAAGTTCCTCTTTTTCAATAATTTTATACGTCTACTAAGCTAAGATTACGAATTTGGGACTATGTAATCACGGCACTAAAAAGGATTGAATTTTTTCCCTAGAGCTAGATTGTCGCTGTTTTTCTGCCATTGCCGGCAGTTGGAAGTGTTTTAAGTTCCTGTCGTTTGGGATCCTAACTCTAGTAATGGTCTCTTTTTTTACGTGTCTTATCTTATCGCCGTGTTGATTTCTAAGATCAAAAGTTATGTATCTCTTTTCCCAAACAGGAATTTCTTGAGGAAATTTCATGTAGGATTTGTACATTCCAAAATCCATCATGGAGCTGCTTTACAAGCCTAGAAGTTTCACACACTGTAATTGGGGAAGTTCACCTATCGTTTTCTCTGTGTCCCGTCCAATTCCCTTTTTCATATTGGACAAAAGTAACCCCTTCAACGCAATTGTAGTAATACCCTTAAGAGAAAGCTATAGTAATTTAGCTAACATCCACAAAAAGAATATAATGTATTGTTTGTGTTGCACCTCAAAATATTGTTAGTCATTATCTTAAGTACTGTTATCTCTTTGAGGACATATGGTTCATAATTTGGTCTTCTATATGCTAACATGTTTTAATTTTAAAGACTTAACGACATTAATTGCAAACTGCAACATATAAACAATTTACAGGTGCAACTTTCGTTAGTTAGTGCAAATAAGTTAGTGCATCATAAAAGGTGGAGACCTCATTGCAAAACTAGACGGAAAATGTATTCGCTATGAGCCTCTCTTAGTAGAAATATTAAATTCACGAGCTAGATTTTCAGCCACGTTTTATATTAAACGAATGAAAAAGGAAACAAATAAATTATTAAATAAAATGAAGGGGATAGGCATCCACAAACTAGATAACTCACAATAGGCTATTGCTTTGTCTATGAAAAAAACTAGTCTGCAGTTCTCGTCCATCCGTTCCTTTCAAATGTCAAAACCTTCATTTCACAGTATAACTATAATATGATACACTTTGTTTAATCGTACTTCTTTTGATATTCCGTAAATATTTTAGCTAATTAATTTTGGTATTTGTAACAGTATACAGAATTTACAATGTCGGTAAAATGCATTCAATTGGTGAAAACAACGTCTTCCCCACCACGCACCATCGACCAATACCCCTACTTTTGTTGTTTATATATATATATATATATATACACAACTCCATTTCTTATCTTTCAAAGATTCCTTCCTACACACCCTCATTTGAGTCATTTCACACACCCACCCTACTTAATTTCCCCATTCATAGTGCCAGGCCCCGAAGCTTCAATTTACAATTCGTTATGGCCGTGGGCTTGGTGTAGTAATTTCATGGGTGGTCATTCCTTCTTTCTTCTGCATTTCTTTCTAATTACTCCACCATTTCTCATTATCTCCAATTAGTACTACTTATATCCCACCAACCAAGACACCACTATCACCATTGGCTCTTCTTTAATTCTCCAAATTAAGTTGCAAATTTATCAGAAAATTAGTTATACTACTAGAAATATAGTTACCAATTATGAAAATCCGTATGGCTATCTCTGGTGCTTTGATGATTCACAGCCTTATTCTGCTCATCTTCTGTGAAGGTAATGAAGGAATGCTCATACTTTCACCATATTTAATTTTTATGCAACAGATATTTCTGAATTTGTTTTATTTGGATTTGTATCACATGTATATATATATGGGCACTGAAAACAGTGTCACCATTTCTTGGTAAAAGACCAATCTTTATTCAAAGGATTATTAAGAATTTTCACATTTTTATTGGTCTTTCATTTGGTTCATATTTTTCTATTTTCTTATGTAGGTATATTGGGGGCTACGTTTACATTTGTGAACAAGTGTGACAAAATTGTGTGGCCTGGAATTTTGGGCACTCCAAAACTGGACAGTACTGGTTTCGAGCTTACCAAAGGCAGTTCTCGTTCATTTCAAGCACCGACCGGCTGGTCCGGTCGTTTCTGGGGCCGAACCGGCTGCAACTTCGACGACTCGGGAAGCGGTACATGTGCCACAGCCGACTGCGGCTCCGGTCAAATGGAGTGCAACGGCGGAGGAGCCACACCTCCCGCTACACTAGCCGAATTCACACTCGGGTCGGGTTCACAGGATTTCTATGATGTGAGCTTAGTGGACGGGTACAACTTGCCCATGATGGTGGAAGTGAGTGGCGGGTCGGGTCCATGTGCATCCACGGGTTGCAACGTGGATTTGAACCAGAAATGTCCGACGGAGTTGAGGTCGGAGGACGGCGGCGCTTGTAGAAGCGCCTGTGATGCTTTCAGGACTCCACAATACTGTTGTGAAGGTGCTTATGCTTCGCCGGCGACGTGCTCGCCGTCGGTGTACTCGCAGATGTTCAAGTCGGCGTGTCCCAAATCCTACAGCTACGCCTACGACGATGCCACAAGTACATTCACATGTTCTAATGCCAATTACATCATCACATTTTGTCCCTCCTCTCAACCAAGGTAAATAAAATCAAGTTATAAGCATCAATATTATAAAATCTTTTATATCATTAATGCAATTTAACAAATCATAATAGCAAAATTATAATTCAATTCAAGGTAATTAATCATGTTCTATATAGGAAATCAACTTAATCTGAAAGTAGGAATATTTTATGTATTGCCAATGTATATTTTAATTAAAGTCAAAAAGAAAAGAGCGTCGAAACCATTTTACAATTAGTAGTAAGATTTAGAAGGTGTGCAAAATTTTAATGCATTATGAAATAAAAAATAATACTTGAACATGACCTTTACCGAGGTTTAAAAGATCTAATGAATTTTCTTCTTTTCTTGCAGCAAAAAATCTTCAAAATCAGACGGGTCGACGGATGGGTCAGGTAGTGAGTCAGGATCGGGGTCACTACCAGATACTGAATCAGGGTCAGAGACTGGATCAGGATCCGGGTCACTCCCAGGCTCCGAATCAGGGTCAGGGGCGATGGGTCAGGCAATGTTAGCGGATGGATCTTGGTTAGCAAGTTTGGCTACAGGGAGCTCGGCTAATAATCAACCGGCAAGGGTTATTCAATGTATACCACTAATAGTGGCTTTTGTATTATTTATAGGTTCACTTTTGAAATTATAGAGTTTAACATTAAAATATTTAATTAAGCAGAGTAGATAAGATTGTTAAATTAAAAAGAAGAAGAAAAAAGGAATAAAGTACCAATGTAGCAGCTTCTGTTAGGCTCACATTGTAAACGATTCCATTTTCCCAAAGTTCATTCCGTGTTTTTTTATTTATTGCTCGTAAATATTGCTTACCATTATACGCATGAAAATGACTGGATATTCCTTTCTCCGTGCTTAAGAGCCAAACAAAAAGAGGAGAAAAAAAACAGAAAATAAGTGGAAAAGGATTGAGAAGGAAACAAATCAGATTTTTATTGCGACAAGTGGGGAAGTTTTATTTTCATATATTTTTGTAATAACAGCGTGTGAGGGGTCATAAAAATTGCAACTTTTGGCTGTCTCTGTATTTTATCCACAAACCTAATGTAACATACTCTAGGCATAGTAATCCTTTTCCACGAAGTCCAAAAAGAGAAAAGTGACTGTTCCATAGTTTTTGGTGTTCAAAATGTAACGTCCATTTCCTCTCTTATTGGTTCGTCAATACTATATCATTTCTTGTGCCCTGATTGGAATTCCATTTACAACTTATAATCGGCAGGAAAATGCTTATTCGTTGGTACTTTTCTTTTCCTTCTTCAATATACTGGAATATAATCTCCTCTCTATATAATTAATAAAAAAGAAAGCAAGTAAAATAATCAAGTACGTAATTAACCAACTCTCGCGAAGGAATTTGGGGGCGTACACTATATTTAAGAAATGTTAAAACATCTACGGCTAAATCCCACCATGCCATTGCTTTTTCCTATATATACTATAATAGAAATTTGTATATTCATTTTTCCTAACTTTTGTAATTTTCAAAATTTATTTAGGTTATTTTACAAATTATATATATTCCTCTTTAAAATTCTCACCTCATTATTAATGTCTTCATTTAAGAGATTCAATTATATTTTTTTTTATTTTCCTCCCCCTCTTCTTCTATGCAGATCTCGAAGCAAATTCTTCTTTAAGTATTATTTCACCAAATTCTTTTTCCAATTTCTCGAAAACTCATACAATATTTTTGCTACTGGTACAAGAAAAACACAAATAGACGAACGCAGTCTAGAAGCAAAAATGAAGTCGTACTCGCCATTGAAATGGAACCAAAGAAATTCACACCAAGGAAGTGCTTATTTTTTGTACGGTGTTATTTTCTCAAAAGGGAATCGTATAAAGTTCATATGCAATTATTATGCAATTATCATGCATTTATTATACAATTCGAAAATGATTCTGATATAATTCTGAACTTCTTCCTCTTCAAATTTTAATATGAAATTTCACCTAAAATAAGCAACAAACTCCATAAAAACAACACAAAACCACCAATAATCTTAGCTTTTATTTTCGATTGAAAATCGAAGAGGAAGAACACATCACATGTGTATCAATATCGTATCAGGTATTATTTCATGAATTGATGCATTAGATATAATTATAATATAATTCTGAATAGTCCTCAAAGAATTCTAATACAATTGTAATACAAATATCATATAATTGTGGAACTACTTTTTCTTCGAGTTTCAATCTGAAATTTACCTAAACTAACTATAAACTTAATCAATTTCCCTCAAAATTGAGATATAAACTCCAAAGATTCTCAGTTGTTTGAAAGAACACCCAAGACAAACAAATCACAAATTCATAAAATCTAAATATTGATACAATTATCATACATTCGTGATACGATTTTGAAACTTCTTCATCTTCGAGTTTTAAGCTGAAATTTTACCTAAATCAACTTTAAACTTAACATATCTCCCTTAAAATTGAGATATAAACTCTAAGATATATTCTCAATTTATTTACAAGAACACCAAACAAATTACAAATTCGTAAAACTAAAATATTGAATTCCTGTCAATGGAGAATCCTTTGTTGCTACAATGTTAGAGATAATGTCAATGGATTGTGTGAAGAAGGAGAGATTTGGATTGATTTTTATGAATGAGAAAGAAATATTTTGAAATCTTTTTCAAAATGAGATGAATATGTAATTTTAGGGGCTTTGTATAATTGATATACATAAAAGTGAGAATGAAAGGGGGAGGGGGTGACGTGGGAGGGGAAGAGGGAGGTTATATCAGTTGCATCCTAAATTTAAGAATACTCTTTTTATTAAGGTTTTGTATATAAATAGTAAATATAGATAGAGAATATAACTTTTAAGGATTATACAGATAAATGGGTAAATAAATTTCTATTATAGTATAGATAGGTAAATATTCCAATATTGTATTAGTGGACCAATAATTGTTTGCTTAAGTTTTTAAGTAATAAAAACGCTTTAAAAAGTTTATAAATCGCTTTTATAAACCTTAAGTGGTATTTTTACCTAGATATACTAGAAACTAATTTACCTATGTTCTCTTTGTTTTACAGTTTTTAATAAATATTTAGGTTTTTCTTACAACGTACATACATTGCTTCTTAAAAGGCTCTCATCCCATTATTAATGCCTTCATTAAGGGATTCAATTATATCCTTTCCTTTTTTGTTTTCTTTCTCCTCTTCTCTCTTTTTAAAAAAAAATCAAAATCTCTTAATCTACGTCCCGAATCTCCATCTTCTCTCTTTACCATTACCAACAACTTTATATTATTAAAAAATATTCAGAAATTATATGATAAATGTATCATAATTGTAGTTGAATTATATCAGATACATCGATGCCTAAAACATAAATGTATCATACTTGTATCACAATTGTATCTAACTTGTATCTGGTACATTAATATCCAAAATAATACATGATACAATACTAATAAATTAATATTAGAATTATCATATTTGTGATACAAAATGTGAAATTCGTCACGAATTCACAAGTGCTCGTAATAATATACAATGAATATATAATTATCATACATTTGTAATGCAATTCATGCAACAACTATGATACATATACAATTATAATACAATCGCGATACATTTATGAAAAATCGTGATACAATTATGATCTTCATCTTTCGCAAGTTTCAATCAGAACTCTACACTAAAAATTTAATATAATTGTATTAGTATGTATCCATAACTTGCCCACTACTTGACTGTAGAGCAGAATTTCGAATTTCTTCTGCATTGTATAAATAAGAAAGAGATTTGGATGACTGAAAGAGAGAAATAGAATATTAAAAGCTTTGGAAGAGGAAAAAATCTGCAATTTTGAGGGATTACAGTGGATGATTGAAAGAGAGAAATCAAATATCAAAAGCTTTGGAAGAGGAGTGAGTAAGCGAGATTTTTGGGTTGGAAAGATTTTGGTATAAGTGGGTAAGGGAAAATTCTTACCGTGGGTAAATACAAATTTGGGTAATTGTTAAAGAAAGAGAGAAGATGTTTTCGTAATCCTTTGGAAAAGGAAGAAAATCGTAAATGTAGGGAGATTATGTATAACCGATACGCTATATTAAAGGCATTTTCTTTATTTTATGATTTTGTATAAAACTAGTAAATATAGGTATATAAAGTAATTAACAAGGAACCTAAATAAATATAGTAAATAAATATTTATTATAGTATAGCTAGATAAAAATCTCTCTTTTATCCGAAACATAATTTACCAAACAAAAAATCTAGTGAAAAGAAATTCTATTTTACACTTGATTAACTCCACTTTAGGGGAATCTCCAAGTTATTTTTAGTGGGGAAGGGGAATATTTTGTCATTTTCAGCTTTGAATTTTTTTCCTTTCTCGCTTTTCTTTTTACCTTTGTGCAATTTCCTAGCAACGGCCAATTGAAAGGACAATATGCTTGTGTGTTCATCATTCTTCCCGTTGAAAATATTTAACTAATATAATTATTCTGAGCAGGGCAAAATAATTAGTGGACTTTGTCCTCACTTTCTCATTTATTTAGTACTATTATATCCTTCTTTGCGTGGCGTATAAACTTTGTGAGAGCATTGTTCTTTTTTTAATGTGAGCAAAAGGGAATTTTTATCATGATAAGAAGATATTTTAGTTTTCAAAAACCTTTTTGACTGACCAAAACTCAGAAGAAAGACAATATATCGAACTGACTTTCGAAGATATTTCCATCTTTCACAATAATTATTTGTTAGATCTTTTTGTTGCTACAGGCTAGCAATTATTCTTCTTATATTGAAATTAAATTACATTAAAGGCGGCGAAAGATCTTTTCATTTCCTTTCCAAGATTTTTCCAAGCCTCAGAAGACACTTGGAGGAAGAAGAGAGGTCAGTTTATATGAAAATAGCAAATCAGATTTATCATGTGTCAAGTATCTGGATATAGTGGTTCTGCGAGTCCACAACCAAAATTTGATTCTTTTGCACACAAGAAATCGAAATAGGTAGAAAAAAAATTGATAACCTTTTATTATATAATGCCTTTTTAAAGGATGCTATACTTTAATATTAATTTTGTCCGTTAAAATATAGCGCGATAAATAACCGCGCTATACCCAATATTTACATTTTAACGCATAGCGCTCTAAAGAAATGCGCTATACTTTAAAAATTTCCATTTCGCTATGTACAGTCAATTTCCTTCTCTTTCTTTTCAATTTCCTTCGCTATTTTCATTAGTTCTTTTTTCTCTACTTTGAAAATTATATTTTTTTAAAATATTTTTCAAAAAAAATACTTTTGATGATAAAAAATTTGTGCTAATTAATTTAAAATAACTTTTGAGCAGTAATTAGTGTTTGACCTAACTTTTAAAAGTTATTTCTAAGTGTATTCTTTTAAAACATAATTTTCAAAAATGTATTTTTCGGAAGAAGCTACTTTTTTCTTCTTATCAAAAATTCCTTCTGCTCTACTCAAAGGTATTTTTTTATTCCTTCTAACAACTTGTTTGAATGGTTGTTACATATCATTTCATAATGCATTATATTGTATTATATTGTATTGTACTGTATCATTTGATAAATACAATGTTTGGATATATAGTATCATATGTCGTTATTTCATGATATCACGCACTGACAATATGAAGAAAAATTTGTAATATTATAAAGAAAAATTATGAACGGGGTAAAATTATTATAGAAAAAGATAGGATATATGATAAAATAGAATTATTTAATAATAATGAAGGGTGAACTAAGAGAAAAGACAAGGTAACAACACGACCACATCAAATCGATCATTACGTAAAGCGGCACATTTCATCATATGTAACAACCATCCAAACAAGCTGTTAGAAGGAACAAAAAAAAATACTTTTGAGTAGAAGCAGAAGGAATTTTTGATAAGCAGAAAAAAGTAGCTTCTTCCCAAAAATACATTTTTGGAAATCCTTTAAAAAAAATATATTTAGAAATAACTTTTAAAAACTAGGTTAAACATTAATTACTGCTCAAAAGTTATTTTAAATTAATTAGCACAAATTATTTATCCTCAAAAGTATTTTTTCTTTTGAAAAATATTTTTAGAAAATATAATTTTCAAAGTAGAGAGAAAAGAACTAATGAAAATAGAGAAGGAAATTGAAAAGAAAGAGAAGGATAAAATAGAGACGGAAATTGACCATACATAGCACTTTGACCGTACATAGGGAGAAGGAAATTTTCAAAGTATAGTGCATTTCTTTATACCGCTATGCGTTAAAATGCAAACACTTGGTATAGTGCGGTTATTTATCGCGCTATACCTTAACGGACAAAACTAACTTTAAAGTATAGCGCCCTTTAAAAGGACGTTATATATAGAAAAGTTATCAATTTTTGTTTCATCTATGTCGATCTCTTGTGTCCAAAAAATTCACACTTTGGTTCTGGACTCTGGTTCAGCTATCTTCTCCCTACCCCAACTCCCCCCACCCCCAAAAAAAAAATTGGACCTTTTTCTGCTAGGCAAGTAACTTCAAATGTTAGAGAGGTTAAAAGGCTATCTTTTTTAACAAAATAATTGTGTTGAGCTGTCGGGAGTTATGATTAGAGATGGATCTAAAATTTTAAATCATTACATGTGGTGTTCTTTTGTCATAATAAGGGATAACTTATACTCCGTAAAACATCAACTATATAAATACAGTCAAGGCAACATTGAAATTAGGGGCGTGCGTTCAGGCAGTTCAGATGAGGTTTTCGATTTGAATTTTCGATTTTCGAATTGAAGAAATGACAATCCAAATAAGTTCGGATTGGATCAGATATTTTAAGTTTGATTTCGGATTCTTTGGATATTATGGATTTTCGATTTTGAGCATATAAGTTGAGATATTTCTAATTAATCCAAATGAAGTACCCGTGTTAAATTTCCTGAAAAGTTCTTCATTCTTACCGCACATCAAAATAAAGTATTCAAGTAATGAAATTATTATCAAAAAAATATAACAGAGATATTAATACGTCTGATACGAAGTAACAATAGTAAAATCATGTCCAAATAAAAAGTATTTTGACAGTAACTTAGTAATTAACATTGAATATATGAGATAATATCTAATGGGTAAGGTATTGAACTTATTACTATTGGCAAATGGATAATGGATTACATACAAAATATTAAAAAATTGGATTTTCGAATATCCAAAAATCCGAAGTACCAAATGCAATATCCATTCTGAAATCCAAAAGTTGTAAAAATTAAATCCAAAATTCAATATGTAATCCGAAAATCCAAACCAAAAATCTAAAAAATTCGGGTTTTGATTTGGATTTTGGATTTTTCCACACTACACCCACTTCTAGTTGACACAACATGTGTCAATGGATATTTAAAAACGACTAAACCGATATAATCGAACCATACCGAACTGATTATTAAATTTCTTTTCATAAAATCATAGATTTTTCTATAAAACTATAACTGTAGCAAACATTAGGGTATGTTTTTAATTTAACAAAAATAAACTTGAAAAAATACCGAACCATTCCGAATAAGAAAAATATATTTACATATTAAGTTTAAAAATAACAAAACAGTCCTTGGGCCTTGTGATTATGAAAATATTTACAAGCCACCTAGTAATTAAAGTCCAAAGTCTCAACTCCCAGACCTATTACGCTACTCCTATTGAAACTAATCTAATTTTAGCTATCAACTTCACTAGTAAGCTACAAGTATTCGAGTAATCTTGAATAGTAAACCATAAGGTATTGAATATTTTTGCTCTCGTATGATTTCAATTTTTTTTATTGTATACTTAATCTTCTAATCGACTTTATTCTTGAGTCCAATCTTGATTAATATATTCGAACTCGTGTGATCTGTATTTCTTTTGTCTTTGCTCAATTTCTCTTAGATTGTCATAGAATAGTGGGATAAATCTCTATTTTGGCTATCTTTCATATTCTTTGATTCATCGACTTTTAAACTATAAAAATGTCTAGAGAAGTTTGGTAGAAGTCCTAACCAAGTACGTATTTTATCGTGTTCTTACTTCTATTAGCGACTCTTGACATTTTAAGAAAAATACCGAAAACTAACCAAACTATATTGATACCGAAGAGAAATCGAAATGATTGAGACGGTTTCGAAAAGTCTAATTTTGAATATATAAAATAGAATAACCAAAAAACTTAGTGTGACATATATTTTAAAATAACCGGCCAAATCAAATCACTGACACCCCTAGTTGAAACTACACTTTCTGTCAATTGGCATCCCACCCTGGTGACAAAGCAAAATGTAACAATAAGGCATTACAAAAGGGTACATTAAGACAACGTTCAAGTGTTAATAAAAGTACGTCACATTGTGTAGATTTGTGTCTCAATGAGACAAATATAAATCATTGTTGTTACTCTCTACAATTATAAACAGCATTATTAAGATATTAATTGTTGTTTACCGTAAAAACGGATAACAATTGAATTTATATGTGGTTTTAAGAACACATGATTTCACTTGGCACAAACTGAGAAAATATGCAAATTGATATTGAAATTGACTGTAAAGAAAAATAAAAGCAAACCAAATGAGATGTACAATTTTGGCCCTCGAGATAAGTTACCCTCGAACCAAATGAATGAGCAAAATAAGATATGAACAAAGTAACAAAGTATTGAGAGCTTAAAGAAATGAGTAGTATATTGCTTTGTATTGCGTGAATATAATGCCTTTACAAATGATTAGACCCCCTTTATATAGTAGGGGAGTCCTACTTGTGGTATAATTCTAAATATAGTAAGAAATCCCATCATTGGCTAATTAATCGGCCTCATCTTGATACGTGCCGAGATTTTCACCGTGACCCTTGCTCGATTATGGATATTTTGGCTTATCGTTGTTTGACTAAGTAAACTTTCATCGGTCTTGCTCGATCTCTGTTCTGCTTGGTCTCGATCTTGGCTGATCTCGACCGTGGTCGGTCTCTGAATTACGGGCTCAGCAATCTAACTCCACACTGAGGTTCGATATAACACGAGGCTGAACCATGGCCTATTATGATCCAACCTCGATAAGTCATAAAAAGGGCATGCCCGTTCTGACCGTATACAGATAGTCCCCTCATTTCTCGGAAAGAAGGTGATGAGAAACAATATGAATTCCTGAACTCCGTCTCGATAAATAATGACGTCAATGACGAACCCAATCATGATATAAGCAACAAAACGTCACGTCGGTCCAGTTACCAAGGCATTAAATGTCTGTCAGGTACTGGTCGGCCATTACCGGTTCTGAACCGTCACCTCCAACCTATAAGAACCTCAATCCTCTCTCATTCAAACTTTTACAATCAACGTTTTTTCTGCTCTTGCTTTCAAAGAATCCCCTTATTTCATAATTTCCACACCCAAATTTCTTGAACCCTAATCAAAAATATATCATCCTTACCCTTTTTCCTTACTGTTCATAAATGGCTAAAACTTTCAAAACCGTGTCGCAAAAAGAGGTTGTTTCTTCATCGCGGTATGCCCGTGACGAGGCTATAGTAGAGCCCCACCCTGAGGAATTTTTTTTGATAGGGTGACCAACCGTCACTGGCTTTAAAATAGAGAAGACCCCTTGGTGCATGGGCGATGCGAGCCGATGTCGAGGTATATATGCACCATTACCAAGGATATCATCAAAAAGGTCAAGGAGGAGTGAAACTGGGTGAACAAAGATGTGGTCGTTCCTTCTCCTGAGGAATCGATCACCACCTACGTGGAAGGGTATCTAAGTGTTTACACTTACCCTTTTATGTTTAGTCCCTTAGATCCTATAATCATCGCCTTCTACAAAAGATACAATGTCACCCTAGGCCAAATCCAACCTTCGTTCTGGAGAATAGTCGTTCTCCTCTGTTTCTTCACGAGCAAGATCAAGGGATGTCCTTTGACCCTCGATCACCTCATGCGCCTTTAAAATCTGCGGCTTTATCGAGGGGGACTGATCAAGTTTTCCCTCCGGGCCAGTAGAGCCCTGTTCTCCAGCATAGACGAGTCTCGGGATCGAGGTTGGATGGGCAGGTTTGTCCAAATAAGGACATCGGACCTGATCCCCGCTGAAGACATGTCGTTCCATGAAAAGTGGAACATGCAACGTAAGCACTTTTTACCTCGAACGTTTGATTTGTCGTTTCATTTCCTATCATCTTTCCTTATCTTTGCTTTGATGTTGCAGCAGTGGCTCAGATGCCATACCCGTTTCTGAAATTAAAGCAATGGGTTGAAGGTCTAGTATCTCAGAGACCCTACTCCGAACGTGCCTGGATGGAGTTATCAAAGGTTCGATGGGAGGCCTGTAACCATGGTAAATTTCTACCTTGGATTGTTTGTTGTTAAGGCCTATTCTCGAACTAACTTATCTCTTTTTCTTTTGCAGGTCTCGGGAAGGATGTCGCAATGACACCCCCTTCCGGTTACGAAGAAATCCTTCCCCAGCTAGCCGCTCCAAATTCGGCCAAGGAGAAAAAGAGAAAAAGGGCTCCGAGCCCCCTGGCTCGAAAAAGAAAAAATCAACGAGGAAGCCTCGTAAGCCCAAGATAGATGCTAGTGTAATATCCTCGGGCTCAATCCGCTGATTAAGGGATGAGGGAGCTTCGGCCGAGGTCCCTAAATCAGAAAGAGCATAGGCCACCCCCTCCCCAGCTAAGACGGTGGAGAGAGATTGGAGGCGAGGCTTCCCGAGCAATGGAAGAGGTCCCTAGGGACGAGCTCGGGGTGGTTGATATTTCGGAATCCCCCCAGATTTTGGATACCATGATCCAAGAGGCAAACATGTCGGATAGTCACCGGATCAATGTCCATGGTTTTTTCGACGGGATCAAAGTTGATGCTTTCGAGGATGTCACCGGATTCGGTGATTTACCGGTGCCGAAGAAAATACCGTCATCGGGCGCTATTGGATCTTCATCGAGCTCGAGACTGGTGGACCAATTCCCCGCTCTAAGCGCTAACCCAAGCCGCAAATGGCACCTAGTGCTTACTGTCCCGGAGGATGCTTGAGTCTTCTCTCCCCCTATTGGGATTGCTAGCTATCTGAGAGGCTTGGTGACCGAGGAGGAACAAGCCGTGATGAACGTTGTGGGGGCCTCTTACCAGTTCAATGAGGCTCAACACGCTCTGAATCGGGTAATCTTCGAGAGTTTCTTCCTTATTTGTTTATACTTAGAATTGTAGATAATTCTAACATCTTCTTCCTTACTTGCAGGCTTCAGTGTTGTACCATGAAAACTTCCTCATAATTTGAGAGGAGCACAAGGCTGAGGTTTGGGGTCTTACCGAGAAAAGCGACACCTATAAGCTCCTCAGTGAGAGGCTTCAGGCCGATTTGGTTGCGGCTCGGGACGAGCACGCCGATATGGCCGAGCAGGTATTCCGAATACTTCATGATATTGAAGATGAGTTAGAGATAACGACTAATGATCTGATTCTGCAGATCCGGCAGAGGCTTGAGCAGATCGGACGGCTCGACAAAAAGGTGGACGAGATACGGGCTGAAGCTGAAGCATTCAAGAAAAACATGGATATATTGGCCTCGAAGAAGGAGACCGTCCAAGAAAAATTGAATTCGGCTAAGACTCAGCTTCAAGCTACAAAAGGGAAAAACTCGGTGCAGGATGAGAAGATCAAGGAGCTTCAGTCTCAGCTGGATTCGGCCGCCAACACGCTCGAGGAGGCTAAATCTGAGGTGGTAGTGGCCGGTATTAAAGCTGATGAAAAGGTGGCCCAATTCAAGGTCGACATCGAGGCCATTCAGACCAAGGCTAAGAGCATGATAGATCATGCAAAATGACAAGCTCGGAGTGAAGCCCTCGATGACGCTCAAGCCCAGGATTTCGACATCTTGGCTGAGGTCGAGAATGCCCAAGCAGAAGAAATCCGGGCTCGAAAGCTGGCATTCACCGATGATGACTTTGATAGCCTAAATGAATTTGGAGATGGGGAAGACCCCGAGGACGGATATGCCGCCTCCGATAGAGACCAAGCCTCATAGGACTGAGTATTTTTTTGTTCTCCTTTTTGCACTTTTTCTGAGGCCGTTTTTGGCTAGTTGTAATTTTTTTTGGACTAGGCCGATTTAGCCCTTGTAAAGAAAACCATTCTACATATAAATATGAGGCTTTCTTTTCCATTTTGGCTCTTAAGTATTTTCCTTTACTTTATTATTTGTATTCACAAAGGTTGAAATGCCTTAGCATGACAATAAGGTTGTGTTTGATTCGAACAACCCTTGCCTTCATTAGAGTTTTTGGGGGCTCAATATTATCGAAGTTTTTCCCAAAGATGTCTTAAATTTGTGACTTCACCGAGGGTAGCCTTTTAGAATAGGTTGTGAAAGAATTTTTTTCTTTTTCTGAAGGCCTATTTTTGTTACGGATTTCGGACATCTCCGAGTCATGTTAAATTGATCATAGCCTTTTAGTTCGAGATCTGCCCATTGGGCTCATTTTCATATTTTTTCGGGCTTGCTCGAGATAATAGTCCCCGAGTGGGGTGGTCGTAGCCTTTAGAGATCGAGGAGTTTCCTATTAGTTCTTTTGTTCCCGAGGCCCGATAACTTGGGCTGTTTGAGTTGAACAGTAGTCCCCGAGTGAGAGAGAGATCATTAGTGTTTTGGTTAAGTATTTCCCTTAGGCTCGTTATAGTACGAATCTCTTTAAGATATGTAAAGAGGAAAAAATTTTAAACATTGGATGTTTGCAAGGAAAGTATTCTCTTTATTCTCGATCAAAATAGTCATACATGCGTACATTTTTAAGCCAAGGCTTGAACAATCTATGTGGGAATTGTTAGTTCTAACCGTTTTTCCCTTACAATAAATCCTATCTATCAAGACCCTACTTTTATGAAGTAGTTTCTTCGCTAGGGTTTATTCGAAGATAATGTATATCCGAGGGTAGCCCCCAGTATTCGAGGTTGATTGCAGAGGAAACCTTGAATATTGTTGACCTTCGATACCGATTCGTAATCGGGCTTGGTTCTAAGTTAGCACGATTCATTGTTGTCTCGTTAAAAACCTCGCCGAAAAACACATTTGGGACAAAACCGATCTAAGGGAAAAGAGTGCAACACGTGCTTTCAGACCTAAAGACTTCATTCTGTTCGCTTAAAAATCCATCGTCGATTCTTGTAGACCACCTGTAAATGTCAGTCTAAAACAAAAATAAAAGAAAAGGGTTGTACCTTAGCAGTAATATCGTTTTAGGTCTGATATGTTCCAATTGCTCGGCAGTTGTTCCCCATTCATCGTTCCAAGCTTGTAGGACCATTTTCTCGTGACCTCAAGAATCTGGTATGGTTATTTCCAGTTTAGACCAATTTTTTTTTTGTTCGGATTTCGGGTGTTGAGGGTGACTTTCCTTATCACTAAGTCCCCGATGCAAACTATCAAAGATTGGCTCATCGATTGTAGTCGATCCGTTATTTTTGGGCGGCCAATCAGACGAGGGCGGGCGTCTTTCATCCAATAATTCTAGGTTCATATTCATGGCCTCGTTATTTGACCCTTCTGTTTCATATCAGGACCAGATACTAGGTTCTCCGACCTCGACCGACATTAGAGCTTCAGCGCCATAAACTAATGAGAACGGGGTAGCTTCAGTACTAGACCTCGATATTGTATGGTATGTGATACGCGGGGGTTGTAACCTATTATTTGATCTCTTTTACTTGTGTTTTTTGGCCAAAAATGCTTGAAGGTATTCCCTAAAACTAATGAAATATGCTTGCTTGCAGGAATTGTTCAAAATGAGCCAATGAAGCCATAATCAACTCGCAAAGGAGTCAAAAGTTGAACAAAAGCCAAGACTGGGAAAAGAGATCTAAAGCGCGGACCGCACAAATATTGTGCGGCCGCGAAAGCCATGATGCGGTCGCGGTCATAATTACGTGGACCGCATAAGGGGGATTCAGAGAGTGTCATATTTGGGCTAAAAGATGAGCGCAGAATGCACCAGAAATGTGTGGCCGCAATTGAAATTATGCGGACCGCGATGACTGAGGTTCAGAGAGTTTACAACTTGAGCAAAAGAGAGAAGTGTGGTCCGCGCCAGAATTGTGCGGCCGCGATAGTCCCTTGTGCAGGCGATCCATATTATGCGGTCCGCAAAATAAAGAATCACAAAATTGATTTCAAGCCAAACTTAAGAAAGTGGGGGCTGCATCACTTTTACGTGGCCGCATAATCTGGAACGCGGCCGCACGTTGTATTGGTAAGAATGAGCTTTACACATGTAATACTTATGATGACTCAACAATCTATGTGGAGCAATGACAACATGACAACTGGACGAGACTTTATGAAGAGGTATGAGATAAAGAGGAATGGAACAGCATACCCACGGGGTAATCAAATACGGGAATCTCAACCTAACTGAGAAGGCGAAGAGACACGGTCAGAATGAATCAAGACGGAATAAAGGGCAGATTCGGGGATCTTTAATTAATGAGCCAAAACGTTACATAATCTTCACGCAACAGTTATGATTAATCCTTGTAACGTTACATTAATGCCATTATTAGCCACTAATGCTCAATCACGGAAAAGAGTAGACGTTATATTAAGAAATTCCCTATAAAAGAGAGTAACATATAACTTGTAAGGACACGTTCGAACCACTATTGAAATATATTTACTTTTTACGCGTCTTTCTGCTTTCTATTTATGAATTTACTTACAATTATTATCATATACTTTGGTTATCAGAAACCCGTGTTCTTCTTAAAATAGCTTTGGAAAAGAATCTTATTCTTTGGTTAAACAAATTGGTTCCGTTATCGGGAACCTGATAATCTCTGTTTTTTCTCAAACAACATTCTGTAAATTATGTCGAATTCCAACGAAAACAACCAACAAAGGATTGGAACTCCAGTTCCATCACCTTCAGGTTCCCCACGAGGCTCAAGGGAACATTCCCCAGAGAGATCTACGACTCAAAATAATAGTCACAATGAAAATGAACAAACAGGAGAACAAGATCCTGTAAAATAAATGGTTGGTGAATATGTGACTCAAGCCTTACAAGATTTCATGAGGGGACTGCTAGTTGCATCACCTACACCTCCTCCTAACAACACCGCAACTGTGGAAAATCCACAATCTGGACTAGAAAACTCAGGAAGTAGAGGCACTCCAAATGAGTCCCTCGAAGCAAGACCAGGTATGTCCAGTAATCCAGAATTACAGTCTATATTACTAACCTTGCAGAAACATGTGAAGCAACAAAATGACCGAATGAGCAAATTCCTGTAGTACCACCTATTATCAAAGGCATTGACGTTGATAGATATTCTCAACAACCTTGGAAGCCAAATGCAGCACCCTTGCCTATTCCCAAGAAATTCAAAATGCCTGATATTCCCAAGTACGACGGGACAACTGATCCACGTGATCATGTAACTGCTCTTACTACAGGAGTAAAGGGCAACAATCTGACTAAACAAGAAATTGAATCAGTACTAGTCAAGAAGTTCGGAGAGACACTCACTAAAGGAGCACTAACATGGTATTCTCTTTTACCCAAAAATTCTATTGACTCTTTTGCTGAGATTGCAGATTCTTTTATAAAAGCACATTCCGGTGCACAAAAAGTCGAAAAAAGAATGGAAGACATATTCAAGATAAAACAAGGAGATGAGGAGTTGCTACGAGAATTTGTAGACAGGTTTCAACGAGAAAGAATGTTGCTACCAAGGGTACCTGACAATTGGGAAGCAATGGCGTTTTCAAGCAACTTAAATGACAGAAGCTCAGAAGCCACGAGAAGACTCAACGAAAGCTTGAGAGAATTCCCAGCCACGACATGGAACGATGTCTATAACAAGTAAAACACCAAGCTACGAATAGAAGAAGACACCATTGCTCAATCAAAAGCTGAAGATCGAGCAAGTTCTAGACGCTACAAACTAGAAAGGAGAATAGGTAAGAACATGTATGATCTATATATGGGACCTTCAGGACGAGAAACTCATTCCAGGTTTGAAAACACACGGTCATAATAAATACCGTCAAATAGAGATACGAGCTCATCCTTCTCAAGATCTAGAAAAGATCGGGAGGAACGGAAAAGAGGTAATGCAAGAGTCGGAGACTACAACTTAAATGTAAGTACTTCTAAATTAATTACCATACTGAGAAACATGGGCGATAAAGTTTGATGGCCCAAAGAAATGAGATCGAATCCAAACAGAAGGAATCCAGACTTCTAGCGCGAATTCCATAACGATCATGGACACAGAACATCAGATTGCAGATTGTTGCAAGGTGAGGTAGAACAATTACTAAAACAGGGCTATCTAACAGAACTGCTTAGTGAAAAAGGCAAACATGGATATATGAAGAACATGTAAGAGCCCCCGAAACCACCATCTCCAAAGAGAACAGTGAATGTGATACATAGAGGAGGTGAACGAAGTAGTCTGCAAAAGAACAACAAAATTTACAATTACACACGGGAAACGGATTAGTGAAGACATGGAATGAGACAATATAACGTTTGACAATGCAGATGGCAACGGATTGATGCTTCCTCATAACGACTCTCTGGTAATATCTCTACTCATACATGACACTAATGTAAAAAGAGTGTTGATGTCACGACCCAAAATTCCTAAGGTCGTGATGTCATCGGACATCAATGTCAGTTAAGCCAAATCATTAATTAATTGAAATAAATTTTCCGGTTTTAACATTTATGAAAAATATTTTCTTTCACTTTATTACATATTAACCAAATAAAAATATGTTAAGTAAAACAATGGTTTAATTATTACACTTAAGCAAATATATCCCAACACATCCCAGAACCCGGTGTCACAAGTACATGAGCTATTTCTAAGAAGTTATACAATCATCACAAGGCCTTGCCCGAAATACAAATTGGACAAGGAAATTTAAAATTGAAATTAAAATAAATACAGTAAGAGGGAGACTCTGTCAGCTGCGGATCGCCTCCGGATGATGCATCTCGCCTAAGTCTCCGAAATCCTCCACATTGCTATGAAAGTACATGTGCAATAAAATGCACAACAAGTGTAGCATGAGTACAAAAATAACGTGTACTCAGTAAGCCGCACGCCTAACTTCAGAGAAGTAGTGACGAGAGGTCAAATTAGACACTTACTAAAGGTCAATTTAAAATATTTAAGTGTGACACTAAGCATGATTATCATAGGCAATTTATTAAAATCAGGAATAAATATTTTCAACTCCGTTCACCTTTAACACTTTTTATCTTTGTCATATTAATAACAATTAATCAACATGGGTGATTTAATCAAATAACAATTTATCGATGGGAAGGAACAACTTCTTCCAAAATATTTTTAATAACTTTAATCTCTGTCATTTCATTTGACAACTTAATATTTCAGGCCAGTAATCAGGCAAAATCATAGGAACTACGCAGTAAATATCATGCGCAAGAAATGCCGAGGGTCGAACGACGTGGACCAACAATAATAAACTGTGCACAGCCGAAGGGTCGAACGGCTAGAACCATAGATGAATCTATCTTCCCCACTCGCGAATCGATCATGCGACGCGGTTAAAAATAATAAGGCTAGCTTGCTCGTGAATAATACCTGCAACTCAGGTGCTCATATGAATACACACAAATACAGGGTCATCCTGCTCGCAAATCATACATGCGACTTAGCCACTCAAAGTTACACATATCCACATAATAAATCCGTATTTTATCAAGAAAGCAGTTTTTCTCAGGAAAGTGGTAAAATTCTTCTTAAAGGAACATGAAATATAGCTTTTAAATATTTGTTTTGAAACTCATTTGCCAAGTTTAATGATATTCCATAATATAACCCTACTAGGTGTACAATTATCCACAGAGGAATCAATTCTCTTTTTAGATGATTAAGAAAATAAGCTCTAGCCTTCTTCAGATATTCAATTACGATTTCAATTATATTAGTAGTTTAATAATACAGGCGGGACTACAGGTACGACACATAAGACATGCTAGTGGGTCCTAGACTACCCGAACATGGCATAATAGTAGCTACTCACGGACTCCCATCACTTCGTGCGTATGTATTCCCGAAGATAATAGCATGTACTTAATTAATTCACCTGGGGGGACAATTCCCCCTCACAAAGTTAGTAAGGGGACTTACCTCGCACCGAAATTTCATAACTGGCCTCCATGCCCTTCCGATGGCTCCAAAAGTCTCACAACGCTCCGAAACTATCCAAACAACGACAACCCAATGAAAATAAACTCTAATATGCACAACAATTCCAAATTATATATTTTCCCAACCCCGCTTAGTGAAATGACCAAAATGCCTTCGGGCCCACGTGCCCGAAATTCGAAATTTCTCGAAGATATATTCTACTCATAGCCTTACTAACTCAAATATACAATTTACTCAAATATTCATGCTCAATTCGTGGCTAAAAATCCAAATTTCTATTTTCTAGGTTTCTTCAATAATTTCCCAAATTCCTAACCAATTTTCATGCCTAATCCATGCATATAATCTTGTATTTAACTTAGAGGCATGAAGGAGTTACTTACCTTGACAATGCATGAAGGAATCCTCTCTTTGAAGCCTCCCAAAATCGCCTAAGCCCAAGAAGAAATGAAGAAAATGAACCAAGAATCCTTGTTTTAAAACATTCTGCACAGGCCGATTTCCGCACCTGCAGTCGGATCCTCGCACCTACGCTTCCGCAGGTGCGCCCAAGAGCCCGCACTTGCGGCTTCCTTCTCCTCCAGCCAGATCCGCACCTGCGACCCCTTGCCCGCATCTGCGCCTTCGCAGGTGCGGAAATTCCATCGCACCTGCGATCCCAGCCAAACCAGCCCACTCCCGCACCTGCGGCGCCAAAGCTGCACCTGCGGCTCCACATCTGTGGCCAAATCCTCGCAGGTGCGGTCACACCAGATGACACCAACCTCAGCCTTCTTCAAACTTCCAAACTTGATCCGTTAACCACCCGGAATCCACCCGAGGCTCCTGGGACTTCGTCCAATTATACCGACATGTTTCAAAACATAACATGGACTTGCTCGAGGCCTCAAATCACATCAAACAACATCGAAACCATGAATCGCACCCAAATCCCAACTTTATGAACTTAGAAATTTCCAACTTCTACATCTGATGCCGAAACCTATCAAATCACGTCCGATTGACCCCAAACTTTGCGCACAAGTCATATTCAACATTACGAACTTTCTCCAACTTCCGGAATCGTATTCCGACCTCGATATCAAAACTTCCACTTCCAGTCGGATTTCTCAAAAACCTTCAAATTTCTATCTTTAGCCAAATGACTTCAAATGACCTACGGACATCCAAATTCACTTCCGATCGCGCTCCCAACTCCAAAATATCCATACAAAGCTATTCCCAGGATCGAAATCCCAAACAGACAACAACAACACTGAAATGCACTTCAAGCCCAAATTTATGAAATTCTTCAAAATGCTGATTTACACAATATGCATCGAAACGTTCCCGGGTTATTCAAAACCCGATCCGGACATATGCGCAAGTCCGAAATCATCATACGAACCTGCAGGAACCTTCAAATCGTGATTCGGAGGTCGTTTACTCAAAATTCCAATCTTAGTTGATTCTTCCAACTTAAGGCTTCTGAAATGAGAATTTTTTTCCAAATCAACTCTAAACTTTCCGAAATTCAATTCCGACCATGCCCACGGGTCATAATACCAGAAATGGAGCTGCTCACGACTTCAAACCATTGAAAGACATGCTAGATCTTAAAACGACCAGTCGGGTCGTTACAGTTGATTGATCCAGGTAGCTCAGTCAACATCATTTTGTTGAGAGTTGTGGAATAAATGCTTATGGAGGATCAAGTAATCCCAAAAGAACGAGCCTTATCTAGGTTTGAAAACTCTACGGTCATAACAAAAGGAGAAATTGAGCTTAGTACCTATGTATAAGGAGTAATAAAAAATACGAAATTTAAAGTCATTGACACCGATATGGCTTACAACGTAATCATGGGGAGACCATGGATCCATGACATGGAAGCAATACCATCTACTTTACACCAGCTAATAAAATTCCCTTCTAAATGGGGAATTCAATAGATTCGAGGCGATCAACAAACCTCAAGGAATATAAATTTAGTAGTACACTCAAACAAAAAAGAGGTAGCGAAAGAGTCAAAAGACGAGGAAATCGCCCAATTAGGTACGGAAGAAGAAATTGGAACCCAAATAGGTACGGAAGAAGGAAGCCACGAGAAGGTGAACCAAATCACCACAGAGGCAACATCAACACATACAGACATGGATTCCAGACCCGATGTCATTCAGGAGCCAGAAGAAGACGAGCATATTAAAACAACTATTGAGGAGCTCGAAGCTATCCCACTATTCGAGTAGAAGCCTGAGCAAAAAGTTCATATAGGCATAAGGCTAAGCCCCGCAAGAAGAGGTAAGTTAATTGAATATTTAAAAGCTAACTCAGATTGTTTCGCTTGGTCCCATTCAGATATGACAGATATACCTCCGGAAGTGATGACTCATAAACTAAATGAAGATCCATCCTTCGTTCATGTAAAGCAAAATAAAAGAAAGCAAGGACCATTCAAGAACCAAGTGATCGATGAAGAGGTACAAAAACTCTTGAAAATTGGTTCAATACGCGAGGTAAAATATCCTAATTTGTTAGCTAATACTATAGTGGTACCCAAAAAGAATGGTAAATGGAGAGTATGCGTAGATTACACATATTTGAATAAAGCATGCCCCAAAGACTCCTTTCCATTACCACACATAGGTCAAATGATTTATGCCACTGTAGGTCATGAATTGTTAAGCTTTTTAGATGCATATTCTGGTTATAATCAGATAAAAATGGATCCCTTAGACGAGGAAAAAACTTCCTTTATTACAAACAGGGGGACTTATTGTTACAAAAATTATGCCTTTTGGCCTGAAAAATGTTAGAGCCACGTATCAAAGGCTAGTGACCAAGTTGTTCCAAGAACATCTGGGGAAAACAATGGAAATATACATTGATGACATGCTGGTAAAATCCACTCAGGCGGAAGATCATTTCCATCATCTTTCGATCACCTTCGAAATCCTACGCAGGTATAACATGAAATTAAATCCAGAAAAATGTGCCTTTGGCGTTG
The DNA here is from genome assembly GCA_005239505.1 of Nicotiana paniculata. NCBI lineage: Eukaryota > Viridiplantae > Streptophyta > Magnoliopsida > Solanales > Solanaceae > Nicotiana > Nicotiana paniculata. The sequence continues at coordinate 35,031 of ML364158.1, read as the reverse complement.
AATCGGGTAAGTTTTTGGGTTTCCTTGTACCAAATATGGGTATGGAAGTAAACCCCGCTCAGATTAAAGCTATTGATGAAATACCTGATATATTTACGAGCAAAAAAGAAGTTCAAAAAATAACAGGAAGAATTGCAGCCTTAGGAAGATTTATCTCCAGGTCTTCGGAGAAGAGTTTTAAATTCTTTTCAGTTTTAAAAAAGCAGAATCAGTTCGAATGGACTGAAGAATGCCAACATGCTCTCAAAGATATGAAGGCCTATCTATCAAAACCCCCGCTGCTGTTTAAACCAAAAGAGGGGGAGAGGCTGTATCTCTATCTTGCCGTAGTAGAAATTGCCGTAAGTGTAGTACTGGTAAGAGAAGACAGAGGTAAACAATCTCTGATTTATTATGTAAGCAAGTTTTTATTAGATACTGAAACTAGATATCCTCATCTAGAAAAATTAGCCTTAGTCTAATCATGACAGCTAGAAAGTTGAGACCATACTTTCAATGTCACCCAATCACTGTTGTGACCTCGTATCCACTAAGAAATATTTTACATAAACAAGAGTTATCATAGAGATTAGCTAAATGGGCAATAGAATTAAGCGAACATGACATAATATTTCAGCCTAGTACTGCAATAAAGTCTCAGATTTTAGCTGATTTCGTCGCTGATTTTAATACTAGCATAATCCCTGAAGTGGAAAAAGAGTTACAACTCTTCAACGGGGCTAATCCGGGAATTTTGGACCCTATTTACTGACGGCTCTTCTAACATAAAAGGAGTCGGCGTAGAAATTATTTTAATATCACCTACGGGTGAAAAGATACGACAAGCCATTAAATGTTATCCCATAACTAACAATGAAGTAGAGTACGAAGCTGTCACTGCAGGGCTTGAACTGGAACGAGAACTCTCAATTGAGCAAATCGTGATCAAAATTGACTCTCAACTAGTCGTAAACCAGATGCAGGGGACTTATACCGCAAGAGAGGCTCGGATTCAACAATATCTAGAAAAGGTACGAGACCTAGCAAGGAAATTCCAGTCATGGAAAGTTACACAAATACCCAGAGAGGAAAATGCAGAAGCGGATGCATTAGCTAACCTCGAAGCAGTTTTCGACGTAACAAATAAAGACAACGCAATTATCATGCACATATTTCATTCAGCAATCGATCAGGACAAAAATGAGGTAGCATTTAACTATTTAACCTGGGATTGGAGAAACAAAATTATAAACCTTTTGCAGAATGGCATCGTTCCTGAAGATAGAAAAGAAGCTCAAGCACTTCGCCGGAAAGCTGCGTGATACTGCCTAGTTCATGAAACTTTTGTACCGTAAAATATTTGGAGGTCCCCTAGGAAACTGCCTTGGACCCAATCAAATAGAGTACGTGATGAAGGAAGTACACGAAGGACACTGCGGAAACCATGCAGGAGCAAGATCCTTAGTCAAAACCCTAATCAAAGCAGGGTACTATTGGCCTAAAATGGAGGAAGATGTTGAGAGCTTCGTAGTTAAATGCAACAAATGTCAGCGATATGCCAACAATATGTAGCGGCTAGCAGAATTACTCCACCTAATGGTGTCACCATGGCCATTCATGAAATGGGGCATGGATATAGTGGGACCCCTTCCCCCAGCTAAAGGAAAGGTACGGTTCTTACTCGTACTAACTGATCATTTCACAAAATAGGTGGAGGAATACGCTTTTAAACAGGTGCGAGAGAAAGAAGTGAAAATATTCATATGGCGACACATCATATGCCGCTTTGGAATACCAAAGGAGATCGTATGTGACAATGGCCCACAATTCATAGGCTCACAAATCACAGAATTCTTCGAAAGCTGGCAAATCAAGCGAATCACTTCATCACCATATCACCCCGTGGTTAATGGGAAAGCCGAGTCAACAAACAAAGTCATTGTCAACAACTTAAAGAAACGGTTGGAAAAAGCCAAGGGCAACTGGCCTGAAGAGCTACCGACAGTATTATAGGCTTACAGAACTACTGCAAAAGTAGCCACGGGAGAAACTCCATTCGCGCTTGTCCATGGTTCAGAAGCATTAATACTAGTGGAAATCGGCAAACCAAGCACGAGATTCACAACGACAACAGAAGAAACAAACAACGACGAGTTAAGGACAAATCTGGATTTGCTCGAGCAAAGAAGAGAAGCTGCATTAATACGTATGGCAGCCCAAAAACAAATTATAGAGCGATATTACAACAGAAAAGCTCACCTCAGATATTTCAAAATTGGGGACTTCGGTCTTAAAAAAGTCTTCCAATCAACAAAGGAAGTTGGTGCAGGAAAGCTAAATCCAAACTGGGAAGGGCCCTACAAAGCCCGTGGCATTGCTGGAAAAGGCGCTTACGAGTTGGAAACTATGAACGACAAAATCTTACCAACCAATTGGAATGTTGTTCATTTGAATAAGTATTACTTATGAAGTAATGGGAATACCCCCGGTCAATTATCATTACGTTTGATTTTACTTTTGTACAGTTAAAGTTATACTAACCATTTTAGATGATAGGCAAAAAGCTAACCCATCACCAGATGATGATATTAGACCTACAAAGACACGAGGAAGTAACTGAATTCCCGGTCTAGGGTTAGAACTTTCTGATGGACGTTTTTAAAGGGTTAAGCAGTCATCACCTAAACTATATACCTTTGAGTCCTGTATGTTTTTCCTTTTCAGGAAAAGGACCACAAGGAAGGAATAGTCAAGTACTCAAGATTTCTTTCTTCAAAGATCAAACACTTGGGGGACTATATAGTATGGAAGGCAAAGAAGAAGCAAAGAAGACTATCAGAAAGTCAAAGCTCAAGCCTGAAGATCCATCTTCCCAACAAGTCAAGTACTATGAGCAAAATCAAAGAGCAAAAGACAAAAAACACAAAGCCTGATTCAAAAACCTTCAAAAAAGCATATTCATAAATGTAAACGAATGTTTAGGTTAAGGGCAGAATATTAGATACGGATAAAAATGCACATCCTTGTACTTAGTCAAAAACTGTTGTAAATGAAAACAGTTACGGATGAAGCAACATCCTTTTACTTATTCAAAAACTGTTGTAAATAAAAACAACTACGGATGAGAAAAGCATTATCCTTGTATTTATTCAAAAACTGTTGTAAACAAAAACAGTTACGCATAAAAATTCATACCCGTATATTTATTCAAAAAACTGTTATAATGAAAATTGTTATACCCTTGTATTAATTCGAAAAAGCTGTTACAAAAGAAAAACAGTTACGAGTACAAGTTTATACCAAATCTTTTGTAAGAAAAATAGTTGCAAAAGAGTTATGGACGATACACAAACACATGTAAAATATTGTGAAAGTTCGAAACAATATAAAGACTTTCTTAAAAACATTGTCAAAGAAAAACATGTGAAATTCCCATCTCTCTTTTGTACATTTACACCATTATGAAGTTGAGACGTCTTCTTCATTAAGTGTCGATCAAAAAAGGGCCCTCTTTTATAAATCGTGCCTATTACGAAAAGGTATGAAAAATCTAAGCATTTTTTAAAATGCAAAGTCAAAAACTCAGAGGTAAACCAAAAACCTCAAAAAGAAAGCATGCAAAGATTTAAGAGTGTAAACAAAAACTCAAAGGAATCGAAAGTCATGTCGATATTACTATTAATATATAGTGGCAAAAGACTAAGTATTAACTTAGTCTAAGCCTAATTTGTTTATACAAAAGTTTCCCCTAAGTTGTCAGTTGGGGACTTACGAAGGACCGAACTTTAACCCCAATGGGACCGGGGTAACCACCAATTGTTGCAAATAAAAATAAAAAATAAGAACCAAGTTACTTAAACTTTTTCACTAGATGGGGGGTTGTCCTCACTTGCAGGAGGAGCGACTTGAGATGGCGAGACACGAGCAACAGGGACCTCAGCCTCAGGTGAAGAGAAATTTTGACTTTGCTGAGACTTCTCAATCGTCTCTCTGGTTTTAGCAATTTCGGCTTCCAAGACAAAACCCTCTTGGCCCATTTCCGTCAATATGTTAAGACGGGCATTCAAATAAGCCCAGCTAACATCGACAGCTGCTTTGTCTTCAAGAGCCTCGTATTCTTTCTCCCATTGTTCAGCTTCAGCTCTTAGATCATCTCTTTCAGCCACGGCAACATCATGAGAGGCCTGAAAAGGAGCGATGGATCTTTCCAGAAACTGGACCTTCTCTGAAGAGTTACGGAGGTCTTCTTGGGTTTGGGTGAGCAATTGAACAAGTTCGCCAGAGTACACCTCCTTATGGTCCAACAAAGCCTTCAGGCTCCTAATCTCCTCTGTGGCACGAGAAAGCTGCTCCGCAAATGAAGACTCTAAGACACTTTTGTCCTTATCTGCCTGGTTCAAAGACGCCTTCTCAACGGCCAGTTCTGCTGCCATAACCCTAACTTGCTGCTCCAAGGTACACTTTTCCTCCTCCATTGCCCCCATGTCAAGCTGTAAACTCTCGTACTGCTCCTTCCAATTATCAGCCTCAATATGGAATTCATTTGCTGCTTGCTCCGTTTAAACAATTCTCTTCATTAGCTCTGTGCCTATAAGGTTGATCTACATGAAATGATAAATTAGATACGGTAATAATATATATAAGTACATATGGAAGAAAAGCAAGTTTTACCTTTAAGGACAAGTGCACAATCTCGTTCATCCAAGTCAGGGAGCTGTGGCTTTCCAGCTTAAACTTCTCAGTCGAACCTATTAATGGCTTTAACCATACATCAGTCTGGCCCGACTTTTTCAAGAGGTTGCCCGCCGCAGGAACCTCTATTGCAACTTGCTTCATCACCCCCTATGCTGGAAGACCCTACTTTAACAGCAGAAGGCACGGAAGCGGGGTGGGGGAAGGAGCCACAGACAGAGTAGGTTGAGGAGCATCAATGGGAGCAAGAACGGTAATGGGAGAAGAGGCAGCAATAGGAGCAATAAACGAAAGTTTCTTAGCAGCAGGAGAAGAGAAAACAGCAAGAGGAGCTTCATCAGCAATGGTACCAAAACCTTGTTGGAACAGGTGATCAACAGACTCATGAACATGAGAGGGAGTTGCATCTTCAGGAGCAGAAAGTTCTGATTCAGGCATAGGAGGATCAACAACGGGTGCAAATTCATCATCAGAGACCACCCTCCTCTTACTTGACCTATGGAATAGCGAACCCTTCTCTTCGTCTTCCTCCTCTAAGGTCCTGGACCCACTTGCTTTTATTTTTGACGAGGAGGAACCAACAATGGTCTCCTGGGACTTAGCCAGAGACAGCCTTTAAGCGGACACAACCGCAGTAAAAACTCCATGAGCAGGAAACCCTACCAAATAAAAGGGGTCAGAAAAAGATCAAAAAGAGAAGAAGTAAAAACAAAAAACTTCACTTACCGTGGGTCTTCACCTTCCAACCAAACCTCAAAGAGAGGTACTTCCACGAAAATTCTTCTAAAGGAGCGATTGACAAGAGTTTTTCTACCCTATCACAGAAACCGGAGACATTCTCGACGGTTCCCATGGTTGCTGCAAAAGAAGAAGAAACAGTCACGGTACTGAAATTTCATCAAAAGTGAAAAAAGGAAAGTGAGCAAAACTGTACTCACGTGCAAAGTTCCACTTCTCAGGGAAGGGGAGATTTTCTTCACCTATTAAACCTGCAGTAGGGAAAATAACATACCGGACATACCACCCTCTATCTTTGTCATCATCTGGAGTAACTAACACCCTTTTACTCCTAGCCGCGAGAGTAAACACTCCTTGGAGGAAGAACATTGGAGAATAGAGATGAATAATATGATGAAAAGTAAAGGGTACGAAATCTAAATTATCCAAATACCTAAGGCACGCGACTACTCGCCAAATAAGAGGACCGACTTGTCCCGGGCAAACTTTGAAGAATTGACAAAACTCGATGATAACAGGGTCGATGAGAGGCTTGAATCCTAATGTGAATGGATAAGTATAGACATAAGAATATCCAGTCTTGTAATAGGTTATTCTTTGGTTATCGTTAGGAACAACAACAGGAAAATCAGGCTTCCAATAACAATCTCTGTGTACAAGAGACACTGAGCCCTCTGTTATTTGGGTAGGATAAAGGTCAGCACTGTTATGTGATGACATTGAAGAAAGATGCTCACTCATGGCTTGACTATCCTTGGCAAAAGAAAACTCTGCGGGAACAATCTTATCGACTCTCGGCTCACGAAGAGGTTCATTGTGTTCTCTACTCTTTGATGAAGATCTAGAAGCCCTATCCCTTGAAGAAGACGAATGAGTGTTAGACCTAGAAGATGATGGGGGAGAAGAATAAGAAGAAGAACCCCTGGAATGAGTAGAATTTAAGCTCCTAAGCCTACCGCCCTTCCTACTCCGTGTTGGAGCAGAAGAAGGAGTTAGTTCATCTACAATGATGACCTTTTTAGATTGCTGGTTTGAAGAAGACATATTTACGAAGATGAAGAATTTACAAATAAAGAAAGAAGGTTAGAAGTTTTCCGCGAAAGTAAAGAAAGGAAAAAGGGTATTTATACTCAAAGGCAACCGTCAAAAAATGGAAAAAATAGTGATGTGAAAGTCACAATTGAAGTTTTCACTTCGAGACTGATGCAGCCGCAAAAAGCCCTAAAAGGCACCGAATAATTGTAGAACCAATCCGGGAAAGCCACGTGGCACGGACATTAAATGGAAGTGACAAGCAACACATAAATTCGTAGACGGATGCAATGGAACGAGTGAAGCCGCGGCAAAATGTTCACGCCATAAATGAGTATCCACTTACCAAATATTAATCGATAAATAAATGGTAAGTGAGGGGGACTATCTGTATTGGTAAAAATGTGTTTCACACGTGTAATAGTTATGATGACTCAGCAATCTATGTGGAGGAATGACAACGTGACAACTGGACGAGACTTTATGAAGAGGTACGAGATAAAGAGGAACGAAACAGCATACCCACGGGGTAATCAGATACGAGAATCTCAACCTAATTGAGAAGGCGAAGAGACACGGTCAGAATGAATCAAGACGAAATAAAGGGCAGATTCAGGGATCTTCAATTAATGAGCCAAAACATTACATAATCTTCACGCAACAATTATGATTAATCATTGTAACGTTACATTAATGCCATTATTATCCATTAATACTCAATCACTGAAAAGAGTAGACGTTATATTAAGAAATTCCCTATAAGAGGGAGTAAAATGTAACTTGTAAGGACACGTTCGAACCACTATTGAAATATATTTACTTTTTACGCATCTTTCTGCTTTCTATTTACGAATTTACTTACAATTATTAGCATATTATTTGGTTATCAGAAACCCGTGTTCTTCTTAAAATAGCTTTGGCAGAGAATCTAATTCTTTGGTTAAAAACACGTGGAATTATGCGGTCCGCTAAAGCTCAGCTCAAACCTGATCCAAAAGAGAAGAATGCGGACCGCGATCATAATTATGCGGCAGCGAAAGCAAGAGTGCGTCCGCACTCAGAAGTATGCGACCGCACAACCTCCGCAGGGGAATTTTTGTCATATATTTTCAGCTTAGTATAAATAGAACTTTTTGTCATTTTTAGGTTATGTTATGTATCGTAGGAGCACCTGAGACGGCTAGGTTTTCCGTTTTGGAAAATTTTGTACTAGATTCATCTTTTAACATTAGGTTTTCATCTCGTAATCTAGTATTATGAATTTTATTTTTATTTTTATTTTTAATTTCTGTTATTTCCATGAGTAGCTAAACTCATAGCTAGGGTTATGACCCAACCCTAGTGTGTGTATTTAACGGGTATTTGATTTTAGGGCTTGAATGTGTATGGGTTAGTGATATTTAGCCTAGTTCTTACTAGAACTATAGAATTAGTAGCTGCAAACATTGATTCATGGCTTTATGACTTATCTCTACTTGAGAAAGAGGGACCAAGTCTAGGAAAACTAGGCTAACAAGGAATTGGGGTGAAATCAAGAAATTGATATCCCCAATTAAAGGGTTAAACCTAGAGATAGTAATACTCGACTTGAGCTAATATCACTTGAATTACATGAATCCCATTTGGACTTGAGAAAGCCAAATTGGGCAAAATCACTCAAACAACCGAGAGGTATAGAGTGAGTACCCGGGTGTGATAGCTATATTACAATACCAACTAATCAAGCTTGCCCTAGAACTTTGCTACCCGTTAGATATCCACCTAAGTAGAAGTCACTACCCTAGTCTCTTTAAACACTTGAAAAACAACAACAAGAATAATGTCATTAGTTTCAATTATTGCATACAATAGAGTAAAGTTAGAAGTAGAAATCAAACCCAAATGTTTGGAAGTGTAATTAGAAATAAAACCCGCATCTAGCTAAGATATAAACCTAATTCCAAACAAATTAACTCCCTGTGGATTTGATCCCGACTTAGTTGGGTTAAAAGTGCATCGACCACCCTCGCTACTCAATAGTAGTGTAGGCTTGGACCCGATCAGCATGCCCAAATAACCTCAGGTAGGATTTCCTTCCACTTTCCTTTGGCATCGGCTAGTCTCTTCTTAAGATTTTGGACGATGGTTTTGTTGGTCGATTTGGCTTATCTGTTCCCGTTGGGATGATAAGGTGTTAATAGGATTCTTTTGATCTTGTGATCCTCGATAAATTTTGTTACCTTGTTGCCGATGAACTACTTTCCATTATCGCATACGATCTCGGAGACATCCCGAATCGACATATGATGTGATCCCAAATAAAGTATATGACCTCCTTCTCCCTTACTTTCTCGAAAGCCTGTGCTTCAACCCACTTAGAGAAATAATCAGTCATAAATAAAATAAATTGAGCTTTACCTGGGGCCCAGGGGAGAGGGACAACGATGTCCATTCCCCACTTCATGAACGGCCAGAGGGACATGACAGAGTGGAGAAGTTCCCCGGGTTGATGAATCATTGGTGCATGCCTTTGGCACTTGTTGAACTTTCGAACGAATCCTTTTGCATCTTTCTCCATGTCGATCTAGTAGTATCCGACTCTAATCACTTTGTGGACCAACGATTCGGCATCAGAATGATTTCCACAAGTGCCCTCATGGACTTCCCTCAGAACATATTCAGTATCTCATGGTCCCAGACATATCGCTAATTGGCCATCGAACATCCTTGTGAACAAGGTTTCGTCTTCAGACAAGGTGAGTCATGTTGCCTTTGTGCACAAGGCTCTCGATTTTTTTGGATCTGAGGGGAGCTTCACGTTCTTCAAATATTCTATGTATTTGTATCTCCAATCCCAGGTCAAACTTGTGGAGTTTATCTCGGCGTGTCCTTCTTCGACCACTGATCTCATGAGTTGTAAGACAGCCCCTGAATTAAGTTCGTTGTCTTCAACCGATGACCCTAGGTTTGCAAGGGAATCATCCTCACTATTCTGATCTCGAGGCACATGTTGGAACGTCCATTCCCTGAATTGGTGTAGAGTTACATGTAGCTTATCCAGGTATCTTTGCATTCTTTCTTCTCGAACTTCAAGGGTTCTGTTAACCTAGTTCACCTCGAGGAAGGAGTCACATTTGGCCTCGATCACCTCCACCCTCCCAAACCTTTGGCTAAATCGAGACCTGCAACCATGGCCTCATATTCAGCCTCATTGTTAGTCAATTTTATAGTTATGATAGATTGTCTAACTACGTTACTTGTGGGTAGTTTCAGCACGATGTCGAGTCCGGACCCCTTTGCGTTCGAAGCATCGTCCGTAAAGAGGGTCTAGATTCCTGAGGATGTACCCGAGTTTACTAAAAGTTCTCTTTCAACCTCGGGTACTAGGGTCTCCGTGAAGTCATCCACGAAGTCTGCCAAGATTTGAGACTTGATGGTTGTTCGGGGTCGATATTCAATATCGTACCCGCTGATTTCTATGGCCCATTTGGCCAACCGTCCCAAAATTTTGGGTTTATGCATAATATTTTGAAGTGGATAAGTTCTTACAACACATATGGGATGACAATGAAAATATATTTTTAGTTTCCTAGAGGCGCTTATCAAAGCGAGTGCCAATTTTTCTAGATGGGGATACCTAGTTTCGGCCTAACCTAAGGTCCAACTAACATAATAGATAGGGAATTGCGTACCTTGTTCTTCTCGGACCAAGACTCCACTTACTGCTATCTCCAATACTGATAAATACAAGTAAATATGTCTGTCTGCCCTTAGCGTGTGAAGCAGTGGTGGGCTCATTAAGTACCATTTTAGTTCTTGCATGGCTTGTTGGCACTCCGGAGTCCACGTGAAGTTATTCTTCTTCTGTAACGAGAAGAATCGATGACTCTTGTCGGAGGACTTCGAGATGAATCTCCCCGGGGCATCTATGCTCCTCGTTAACCTCTGCGGCCTTTACGTTGTCTACTATCGTGATGTCCTCGATAGCTTTGATTTTGTCGGGTTTGATCTCGATTCCTCAGTTGGATACCATGAAGCCGAGAAACTTGCCAGAGCCAACCCTGAACGCACATTTTTCTGGGTTGAGCTTCATGTTGTACTTCTTCAGTATACCGAAATTTTCCTGCAAATGCTTCAAATGGTCCTCTGCTCGCATATTCTAAGTTTGCTTAGATCTTTGTAATCTACAAATATTACAAGTTTGTTTCCCTTCTTAGGGACTATCACTATGTTTGCTAACCATTCAGGATATTTTACTTCCCGAATGGATCTTATTTTAAAAAGTTTGGTTACCTCGTCTTTGATGAAAGCATGTTTGACCTCGAACTGGGGTCTTTTTTTTGCTTCACCGAATGGAACTTCGGATCCAGGCTTAGTTTATGAGTGGTGATTTCCTGTTGGATCCATGTCATATCGAGATGGGACCAAGCAAAGCAATCCATGTTAGTTTTAAGGAATTGAATAAGTTTTTCCCCGAGCTCGAGAGCTAGCCCCGTGCCCAGGTATACCTTTAGTTCGGGCTGATGTTCGGTTAGTACGATTTGTTCCAGCTCTTCGACCGTTGACTTGGTGGTGTCAGAATCATCAGGACTATGAAGGATCGAGGAAACCCATAATCATCATCCTCGTCATCCCCTGCTTCTTTGATTGGGTTGAGGCTGGTGTCTGTGGTTGCTATTTTGCCTCCTGTTTTCCCTTCGAATCTGACCCTTTTGTTGATGAGAGTGTCGATATTAGTATCACTTTGTCGACTGCAAACATTTCCTTGGCGGCGGGTTGCTCCCTGTAGACCATTTTAACTCCCTATGGTGTCGGGAACTTCAGAACATGGTGAATGTTCGAGGGTATTACCCTCATTTTGGGGATCCATGGCCTCCCGAACAGGGCGTTATACCTCATATCGCCCTCGATCACATGGAACTTCGTCTCTTAGATGGTCCCGACCACGTTCACTGGAAAAGTTATCTCGCCTTTGGTGGTTTCGCCTGCCACGTTGAAGTCGTTAAGTAATCAGGTCGCGGGCACAACTTGATCTTGTAGGTCGAGCTGTTCTATGACCCTCAATTGAATGATATTGGTCGAGCTACCTGAATAATCAAAACACGTTTAACTTAAGTCTTATTCATAAGTACAGATACTACCGGTGTGTCGTTATGGGGTTGCACGATCCCCTCTACATCCTCGTCATTGAAAGACAAGGTTCCTTCTGGTACATAATCCCGAGTTTGCTTCTCCCTTGTGATCGACACCTTGGTGCATTTAAATACTGGTCCTTGAGGAATATCGACCCCTCCAACTATCATGTGGATCACGTGTTGTGGATCTTCTTGCTCGTTCTATCTGTTTGAATTTCTGTTTCTGAAGTGGTTCTTGGCCCGATCGCTTAAGAATTCCCGAAGGTGCCCCTCGTTGAACAACCTGACTACTTTCTCCCTTAGTTGTCTGTGATCTTCTGTTCTATGGCCATGGGTGCCATGATACTTGCACATTCGGTTGGGATTTCTCTAGGCTGGATCAGTCTGCAGAGGTCGAGGCCATCTAGTATCTTTGATGCGGCCGATGGCTGATACGATAACCGATGCATCAACATTGAAGTTATATTCTGACAGTCGTGGTGCTTCTTTGGGCTCGACATTCCTATCAAAACAATTGTTGCTCATGAGCCCTCGAGAACTCTAACCTCGATCATTTCTCCTTTCACCTCGAATGGGGTTGCGTCCAGTTTAGTTGTTTCTCCGATCTTCATTATATGTATGGTAATGATCCCTGTTTGGCCGTGGTTCCCGATCAATATCCCTTTTGATTCTGTCGAAGCCTGATAGGATAAACGGACCTGGAACAACTGGGTATTCAATCAAGTTCTGCTTTAAAGTAATGCCACCAAGCTTCGTACGTTTAATCCTTGAGCGAAGGCCTGAACGGCTCAATCATCGGCGACCGGTGGTAGATCCATACGTTCCATTTGGAACCGAGACACAAACTCTCTGAGCATCTCGTTATCTTTTTGCTTTACCTTGAAGAGGTCCGACTTCCTAGTCTCGACCTTTATATGTGGTTTTAAAGACACGTGATTTCACTTGGCACAAACTGAGAAAATATGCAAATTGATATTGAAATTAGCTGTAACGAAAAATAAAAGCAAATCAAATGAGATGTGCAGCTTTGGCCTTCGAGATAAGTTACCCTCGAACCAAATGAATGAGCAAAATGAGATAAGAACAAAGTAACACAGTATTGAGAGCTTAAAGAAATGAGTAGTATATTGCTTTGTATTGTGTGAATATGATGCCTTCACAAATGATTAGACCCCTTTTATATAGTAGGGTAGTCCTACTTATGGAACAATTCTAAATACAGTAAGAAATCTCATGATTGACTAATTAATCGGCCTCATCTTGGCCGAGATTTTCGCCGTGATCCTTGCTCGATTACGAATATTTCGACTTACTGTTGTTTGGCTAGGTAAACTTTCATCGGTCTTGCTCGATCTCCGTTCTACTTGGTCTCGATCTTGACTGATCTCGACCGTAGTCCGTCTCTGAATTACGGGCTCAACAATCTTACTCTGCAATGAGGCTCGATATAACACAAGGCCGAAACATGACCTATCATGATCCAACCCCGATTAACGGGCAGACCGATTCTGACAGTATACAATTGTACATTTAGAAAATTAAATTGCTTCTAGAGAGGTTCCATTACTTCATTTCGCGCTTGACCAGACATTACCAAACAAGATAGTAGTCAAGTACTAAATCTTGAGACGCTACCAGTCATTTCCAAAACCAAGAGATTAGATACAAACACAACCAATTACAATGTAAGAGCGGAAGGTGTGATTGCCTCTTTCTTTTTTATTAGACTGTCTAGATAAGCTTAACAAATTCATCAGCTAATTGCAAAAACTAGAATCTTGGCCTTTTGTTCCATAATTTTCATAAATAATGCATTTTTCAGCATGTAACAATCATCAACATTCCAACATCTGAAAGTCATTAGTTACTGAAATTCGAGGGCCATTCATTAATAATTCAAATCAACTTTCTCCTCCCCCACCCCCGAAAAACTATAATAAAAAACAAATTGTGCGGCTGCTCTTCTTTCAACACTCACATTGCATAAGAGTATTAGGCACAAAAAAACAACAATGATTGTCACTTAGAATCTGAAATGAAGCTCAATATACAAATACTTTGGGACAAGGATTAGCCAATTGAAAGTTGACAGAAAAGATTGGAGGTAGTCTGATCTGCTGAGAAAAATATTCTTTAGCCCACTTGGATACCTACAAATGTCAAGAAAAGAGAGAGTGCTCATTTTTTTTTATGAAGATAAGGACTCTACCTATCTACTACGTGCTAGCTTCTTCATTCATTTCAACTTTCTATACATTCTAATGCCACCATGGTTTCATCAGTGGTCCATTGAGACCTCTTTCCTGTTAAATATCGATTAAAATAGGATGGCGTCAGAACCGTAGAAAACACTCTCAAGGTCATTTATCAATTTCCTTCTAACTAGTTCTTGTTCTTAGGTTAACTGCAGATTCATCAACAACATCCAGAACATTAATACATAGCAAAGAGAGGTTTTCTGATACTACTATATTGGATCCTACTTATGGAAGTAGTATAATTCAGGATATTAAACTCCTCTTCATATAGCATGTGAATATCCAGCATCAACACCTTAATAAACAATTGAGAACTGACGATACAAAAGATTTATCTGCAATTCCATGGATGGTAAGATATAAAACTGCTAGAGAAACTATGATATCAAACTATTTGCTGAAATAATATGGAAAAAAAGAAGGAACTTGCTGAACTAAGGTGGCCTTCTTTTAGTAAATCTAAGAATCTAAGTGATGCTTCTGTTCAAGTGAAGATGTGAAGTTCAACTGTCCTTCAATGAGAATCAGAAAATTCTTCCAGAGTTAAAACATTTCACTTCAGTAAACTATTGAAACAGCACTGGACAAAGTAAATCTGCATTGCGAATGTTCACCACGTAATTCTGACCAATAAAGGATAGCAATGATCCATCTCATAGTTAGGCCAGGAATCATCACCATTAACGAATCCCTGATGACATTTCCAAACTTCTGTATGATAGATCTCATCTACGCTGAAACGCAAGCCACTATCTTTCACTTTTAGTAGAAACTTGTCCAGTGAATCACCTCTTTTTGGACTGAAAAGTATTGCTTCAGAGGAGACCTCCCTTTTCAGCAACAATTTGATGGTTTGGACAAGTTCTTGATGGAATTCCTTAAAAAAAGTGCTGCAAAATTATAAAGAAGTCAACATATAGCAGAAACTCCTCAACATAATGAAACGTAAAGCTTTGGATGATTTTTTTATTTCTGATTCTTTAATTTCTATTATTATTATTATTATATTTCTCCAATTGATTATGTGGTAGATTTCCCATCAAGAGCATCTACATCACAAATTAGAGAAAATTATAGAGTTGATAATATAAGTATTAGTCAGGATAATATAGTCAAGGTCAATTCGGATCCTGACCCGTCTGCATTCGAAATGGATTTCTCAAATGGTGTAGATGATGGTTGAAAACCAAATAGATTTTAGTCCGGGTTCACCGGCGGGAGATTTTATTCTTCAAGAATTTTTAAAACCCAGATGGAATGTTTTCAGAAAATGGCAAAATAGACTGGATCGCTTCCAAGTAAGCCTTTGGAATAAATTACAGGAGCACCAACTCTGGCTAGCTACAGTTCCAACAGTAGACTTTAAACCACAGTCCCCCTTACACCCTTTCAACACCTACCTTGGTTAACACGGGCTCGAAGACCACCGGTTAGGTTGGAGCCTAACCAAGGTTTACTTATCAGGACCTGTAGCTATATAGTTCCAACCATCAGCTCATTGCGATGATACAACATAATTTAATAGCAAATCATGTATGTACATAGCCTATGGTTACTAAGTTTAACACAAAATTTCTTAGCCTATTATTCAGGCTAAATAACAGAAAGAAAGAGAAAAAGTATACCTGAGACCCTCCAAATGTTGATCCAGCAGATCATTTTCTGAATATTATTAAGAATGGAAAATTTACAAAGAGGAAAGGTTTGCAATATTTCTAGAGAGAGGTTCGAGAGAAGGGAGAGCTTATGATTTCTGGTGGCTTGACTAATGCCTGCCTTCTCTAGTGAATTCTTGATCCTTATATAATGGATCATAGCTAAAGAAAACAAAACTAATGGTCGACAAAATAATTACAACATGGGATCGACAAAACTAAAAGTTAAAAGAAAAACGGACAAACAACTTTTATTAAAGTAGATTCTTTTATAATGGAGGGGTCCGCTTGCTTTATTAAAACTTGTTTTTATTACCTCGATAATTGATGTATGGGGCCTTCTATTTAATAATGGAAGGGTCCGCTTGCTTTATTAAAGACTTGTCTTTTCCTTTATTGTCCTTTCTCGCAGAAGATTCTTCTGCACCTTCTTTCATTTTCTTGAGGAATTCTTCAAGATTGGCTTCTGCACTGTATTGTGGTTGAGCTTCACCTGCTATGGAGGTTTCTTCATCAGAAGTATTGATGATGGAAGCCATTGATATATCATCGCTAATTTGTGCTCCAAAATTTCTTGCTAAGTCCTTTATCTCTTCGAAGTATGAAGCAAGAATTTCTTTTTTGGAAATTGCTCCTTTCTTCATTTGGAGCTTCTTGGTAACTTGTTGAAATGGACATGATTCTGCCAGTGCAACATTTACCTCTTGCTTGACATATATATGTCAATTTGTTGGATCAAGTCATCACCATAAATTTTTCCATGCTGATCTGCTTGGAGTAACTTGCTCCAGAATTTATTATAAAAGATCCTTTGGAGACATGGAATTCCATCATTGGTATAACCAATTTGAACATTCCATTTCATGATCCATGGGATTGAAAATTCTATAAAAAAAATACATGACTGCTATGCCATCGTAAAAGATATTATCTTTTTGTAATGAAATAATTTTGGGAGATATATCTACCCATTGAGTATATAATTTTTTAAAATTTGGAGGAAGAATTTCTAATGATGGACCATATAATTTCCACCATTTACAGAACCAATTTGGGATCTGTTGACTCATCATATTAGAACAAATTTTAATAAACCAAGAGTGTTTCCTATTAGGATTCTCATAGAGAAAAGTTTTATTAAAACTTTCTACATAATCCCAGTAATTATATTTGACTGCGACCTTTTGGTCTAGATGAGTATATTCTCGATCATTCAAGGTACTGATTCCTCATTCATCAGAGGGTATTACTCTTTTAATGATTATTTTTGAAAAACTATAAGTTTTTCTTGTATTGGCAGGATAGAAGTGCTGAATTTCAGCTGATNATTACCCTTTTAATGATTATTTTTGAAAAACTATAAGTTTTTCTTGTATTGGCAGGATAGAAGTGCTGAATTTCAGCTGATCCTGTTGTTGAGAGTATCGAATATAATGAGTATCAAAGTTTTATTAAAACTTTCTACATAATCTCAGTACTGATGAATGAGGAATCAGTACCTTGAAGGATCGAGAATATACTCATCCAGACCAAACAGTCGCAGTCAAATATAATTACTGGGATTATGTAGAAAGTTTTAATAAAACTTTTCTCTATGAGAATCCTAATAGGAAACACTCTTGGTTTATTAAAATTTGTTCTAATATGATGAGTCAACAGATCCCAAATTGGTTCTGTAAATGGTGGAAATTATATGGTCCATCATTAGAAATTCTTCCTCCAAATTTTAAAAATGTATATACTCAATGGGTAGATATATCTCCCAAAATTATTTCATTACAAAAAGATAATATCTTTTACGATGGCATAGCAACCATGTATTTTTTTTATAGAATTTTCAATCTCATGGATCATGAAATGGAATGTTCAAATTGGTTATACCAATGATGGAATTCCATGTCTCCAAAGGATCTTTTATAATAAATTCTGGAGCAAGTTACTCCAAGCAGATCAGCATGGAAAAATCTATGGTGATGACTTGATCCAACAAATTCAGACACAAATACATATATGTCAAGCAAGAGATAAATGTTGCAGTGGCAGAATCAAGTCCATTTCTATAAGTTACCAAGAAGCTCCAAATGAAGAAAGGAGCAATTTCCAAAAAAGAAATTCTTGCTTCATACTTCGAAGAGATAAAGGACTTAGCAAGAAATTTTGGAGCACAAATTAGCGATGATATATCAATGGCTTCCATCAGCAATACTTCTGATGAAGAAACCTCCATAGCAGGTGAAGCTCAACCACAATACAGTGCAGAAGCCAATCTTGAAGAAATTAAAAATTCCTCAAGAAAATGAAAGAAGGTGCAGAAGAATCTTCTGCGAGAAAGGACAATAAAGGAAAAGACAAGCTTTAATAAATTTCTCTTTAATAAAGCAAGCGGACCCTCCCATTATTAAATAGAAGGCCCCATACATCAATTATCGGGGTAATAAAAACAAGCTTTAATAAAGCAAGCGGACCCCTCCATTATAAAAGAATCTACTTTAATAAAAGTTGTTTGTCCGTTTTTCTTAGTTTTGTCGACCCCATGTTGTAATTATTTTGTCGACCATTAGTTTTGTTTTCTTTAGCTATGATCCATTATATAAGGATCAAGAATTTACTAGAGAAGGCAAGCATTAGCCAAGCCACCAGAAATTATAAGCTCTCCCTTCTCTCTAATCTTTCTCTAGAAATATTGTAAACCTTTCCTCTTCGTAAATTTTCCATTCTTAATAATATTCAGAAAACGATCTGTTGGATCAACATTTGGAGGGTCTCAGGTATACTTTTCTCTTTCTTTCTGTTATTTAGCCTGAATGATAGGCTAAGAAATTGTGTTAAACTTAGTAACCATAGGCTATGTACATACATGATTTGCTATTAAATTATGCTGTATCATCCCAATGAGCTGATGGTTGGAACTATAAGCTACAGGCAGCTACAGGTCCTGATAAGTAAACCTTGGTTAGGCTCCAACCTAACGGGTGGTCTTCGAGCATGTGTTAACCAAGGTAGGTGTTTGAAAGGGTGTAAGGGGGATCGTGGTTTAAGGTCTACTGTTGGAACGGTAGCTAGCCAGAGTTGGTGTTCCTGTAATTCATTCAATTGATTATGCTGAAGATGAATTCTTACAGAAACTCCAGTATTTTACTACCCAGAAGTTTTTAATAAAAATAACTCTTTTAAAATTATAATCAATTAAAAGAGTTATTTTTATTAAAAACTTTTGGGTAGTAAAATACTGGAGTTTCTGTAAAAATTCATCTTCAGCATAATCAATTGCTCCTAGTAATTTATTAGCATTAATGCCTTCAGATGTACCTACACCAGTATTATCTTCAGTAATATTAGTACTGAAGTCTTTACTATTCTCAGTGTCAGAATTTTCTAATTTAAAAATTCTTTCATCTAAGGCTACATTAGAAGCCTTTAACTCTGAGATCTCTTTCTTGAGATTATTAATCTCAATACTTAAATCTTGAACAGTTGTTAACCTATCAGGTTGAGACTTGTTCTTAATAAGCCTTCTAATTTCAGACATAGTGTAAGGTCCTTTCTGAGATGGAATTTCTTCTATCTCTGTTCCTACTTCAGAACTTGTAGGAAGTTTATCAATTATTTGAGACCTTAATTCAGGGTCTTTAATAACCCTTAAAAGTTCTATCATACTATCATTTGTTAAGACATTGATATTCAAGTCTTTGAATTGGGAATAGATATTATAAAGATCATTCCCTGAATCACAACATTGTTTTGAACATTGTCCCTTATCATAGGGTTCTTGCTCATCTTCAGAAGATGAAATATATTTCTCTTTTTGGAGGATTCATAAGTCTTCACTAGTTGATGATTCATCACTATAAGATATCTATGGGAAAGAATTTAAAAGAATTTTACATAAAGAATCTTTGATATGATCATCTAAATCAAGTTCTTTTATTTATCATTGATTCTACAACCTTTAGCAAAATGGCCTATTCTTCCACATTTATAACAGGCCTGTGGATTTTTTGATTTTATAAAATCTTTTCGGGCTTTATGAAAAGTTTTTCTCCTTTGGGTTTTTGTAAAACGTTTTTCAGGAGACCCTTTTTATTTTTATAAAAATCCTTTTTCTTATGCGACTTCTTTTTATTAAAAGGGATATCAATAGCAAATTGTTCGCAAAATTCCCCTAATTGTTGTCTCTCATTGAGACGATGCTTTTTTATTTGCTGATTTAGCTTAATCTCATTGCATAAAGCTAAACCTTCCTGAGTGCAAACGCTAAATAGTTTACCATATGAGTAATTGTTATAATCAATACTCTTTGACGTGCCTCTTAAAGTCTTTCTGACTCTTTCAGCAAATAGAGGCGGGAGTCCATAAATAAATTTGGACTTCCAATGAGTACTATTACTTTCAGGTAATTCCATCACTCTGGATAAGAAAACATCTTTGTACCATCTAAAAGATGTTAAGGTTTTACACCTTAGATTTTGAAGCATTGTTCTAATAGCCTCACTATTATCAGACCATCTTCCTGAGAAATGTTAACAGAATTTTGGACCATCTTGTCATCCTCTGTCTTTGTCGCGTTCATGATTTGAACACGCTGGTCATGGCTGAGATAATTATCCCACCATCCCTTCAGTTGACCAGTGAAACCGGCTATTACCATTTCTACAATAGCTCTATCTGTATTTTTATCAACTTTACAGATAGTACTGTACATAAGCATTCCATGTACTACTATGTAGATTTGTCTATCCGCTAAGCCATCTATGTTCCATTCATAGATGTCTGATCCACTGTAACCTTGATGGTAATGGTCATTATCTTATTCTTCTAGAAGAACATCTTGCGGGGTCGGTCTCGGGTAGTAAAACATTCTTTGGTGCGAGCATATTTTTCAGAGATTTATTAATCTCATCGTCTACCTTTAAATTTTTTCCTTTATCAGACATATGCTCTAAACTTAAAGGGTTAACTTTAAATTCACCAAACTTCTTATTGAGAAGTTCTTCAATGTCATCAAGACTTTTTAATTTAAAGTCTTTTACCTCTGGCGGAGGTTGGATACTTGTAGTAGCAATTTGTTCTTTACCTTTAGTATCCTTCTGTTGAATTTTTTGGACTTCAGTTATGAGCTTGTCCAATTTTTCCTGAATTGTAATAATCTGTTCGCCTAGAATACTAACATACATATTAGTATAATTATTCTGCGTGAGCATAGTATTCACATTTTTAACTGTAATAGTAGCTACCTCATTTTCAAATAATTTTGAAAAAGCAGTAAAATAAACTATTTTATCTTTTTCTCCTATTTGAAAAGATTGTTGTGGTGGGAAAACAGATTTGGTTGTTTTTCCACTAGTGAGAGTATAATCTCTTTCTAATACAGAAATATAATTGTAGACATGTTTAGACATAAACCAAGGAACAAAAGCAATAATCCTATTTTTCTTACTTATGTCATTATAAAAATCATGTCTGAAGAATTGGATTAATTCATCATTAAAATTTTCAAAGAACCATTTTCTGAAAACATTCCATATGGGTTTTAAAAATTCTTGAAGAATTAAATCTCTCGTCGGTGAACCCGGACTAAAATATATATGGTTTTCAACCATTATCTACACCATTTGAGAAATCCATATCGGATGCAGACGGGTCAGGATCCGAATTGACCTTGACTGTATTATCCTGACTAATTCTTATATTATCAACTCTATAATTTTCTCTAATTTGTGATGTAGATGCTCTTGATGGGAAATCTACCACATAATCAATTGGAGAAATATAAGAGGAATTTGATCAAGCTAATCTGGATGATAAACTGATATTATCAGTTTGAACGGGCTCATTGAATCTGATCTTAACCGTTCCATCTGAGGTTTGTTCTATTTTTGTTACCTCAGTATTACCAGTATAGGAGCCACCGCTTCCTCTATGACCCATTCTCTGGGGAAATCTATTTCATCCCATTTTATAGGTCTCCTGGTAGTAACTTTGGATCTTCCAAAATTAGTTTCTATAAGAATGGTTTCATATTTAAAATCCATGATTTTGCACATATGATTCAAAGTATATAAAGGCTTGTAATAAATCCTATAGCAGATACATATTACTTATGGGCCAGGTAAATAATCATAACCATGTAATTTAATGCTAAGTATTAAAGCATTTAGAGAGTTCTCATCATTCAAAGAAATTTGCCAATTAGGATAACCATTAAAATAAACAGGACCATAAGCTAAACTGGTTTGCACAGTCCCTATATGAGACTTTTTCCAGTTCTGGTTCCTGCCATCTCTGAGAGCTGCTATAAAGCTTTCAGGTAAGTCTCTTAAGGTAAGTGGCTGAAAAGCAACTTGAATTAAACCAATATGTATTAATCTATGTGTATCCCGATAAGGGGCTAAATCACTTTCCGATAATAATCTAAAAGTGGCATGATCACTATCTACAGTGATTTGTTTCTTCCGTAGTTTTAACTACTTGTTTAAAACCTATCATTTCAAAAGTACCTAACTGGTATATTACCTTAGGTTTGACTAAAGGAATAGTCCATTTATTAAGAAGATCTAATTGTTGAGGTAATTCATATTCTTCTTTCCTACTGTTTTTTACAGTAGTTTTCTTCCTAATGATATTCATTAAAAGAAGAGTGTTAAACTTAGCACCTAGTACTAAAATACTAACATGGCTCTGATACCAAAATAGACTGGATCGCTTCCAAGTAAGCCTTTGGAATGAATAACAGGAACACCAACTCTGGCTAGCTACAGTTCGATCCTTCAAGGTACTAATTCCCCATTCATCAGAGGGTATTACCTTTTTAATGACTATTTTTGAAAAACTATAAGTTTTTCTTGTATTGGCAGGATATAAGTGCTGAATTTCAGCTGATCCTGTTGTTGAGAGTATTATCTCATAATGCATTATGTATTTGTATGCAGGTGTAGCATATGATACAGTATCGAAATATCGGGTCATTAGTTGCCATGGATTATCCTTCCATGCAGGTGGATGCCCGATGAATGAAGGTGGATTACGATAATTCCTCTGTATAAAACCAAGGGCGATATCCAAAGTTGCAATAATTATAGGGGATTAAGCTGCTAAGCTATACTATGAAAGTTTGGGAGAGGGTGGTTAAAGCAAGGGTGAGGACCAGTGTGTCTATTTTTGAGAACCAATTCAGTTTTATGCCAGGGCGTTCGACTATGGAAGCCATTCACATTGTGAGGAGATTGGTAGAGCTACTTGCACAAGGTGTTCATTGACCTAGAGAAAGTATATGACAAAGTCCCGAGAGAGGTGCTCTGGCGATGCCTGGAGGCTAAAGTGGTCCCAGGATCCTACATTAAGGTGATTAAGGACATGTGTAATGAAGGTAAGACTCGGGTTAGGGCAGCGGGAGGAGACTCGGAACACTTTCCGATTATGACGGGGTTACACCAGGGATTAGCTCTTAGTCCATTCCTATTTTCCTTGGCAATGGACGCATTGACGAGACACATTCAAGGAGGTGCCAGGGTGTATGTTATTTTTTGATGACATAGTTTTGATTGACGAGACGCAAGGTGGTGTTAACGAGAGGCTGGAGGTTTGGAGGCAGACCCTAGAGTCTACGGGTTTCAAGTTGAGCAGAACCAAGACAGAATACTTTGATTGCAAGTTCAGCAACGGTACCCAGAAAGGGGACATGGAGGTAAAGCTTGATACGCAAGTCATCCCCAAGAGAGGTAGTTTCAAGTATCTTGGATCTATAATACAAAGTAACGGGGAGATTGATGAAGATGTCACGCATCGTATTGGAGCAGGATGGATGAAGTGGATGCTCGCTTCCGGTATTTTCTGTGATAAGAACGTGCCGGTGAGAATTAAAGGTAAGTTCTACAAGGTTGTAATTAGACCCACTATATTGTATGGAGCAGAGTGTTTGTCGGTCAAGAACTCTCATACCTAGAAGCTAAAAGTAGCTGAGATGAGGATGTTGAGGTGGATATGTGGTCACACCCGATTGGATAAGATTAGAAATAAAGTTATTCGGGAAAGGGAAAGGGTGGGAGTGGCCCCTGTGGCGGATAAGATGCGGGAGGCGAGGTTGAGATGGTTCGGGCATGTTAAGAGGAGAAGTATAGAAGCCCCAGTTAAAAGGTGCGAGCGGTTAGCCTCGGTGGGTAGCAAGAAGGGTAGAGGTAGGCCTAAGAAGTCTTGGGGGAGAGGTTATTAGGCGAGACATGGCGTAGCTGTAGCTGGAGCTGGCTGAGGACATAGCCCTAGACATGAGGGTGTGGAGGTCAAAGATTAGGGTAGAAGGTTCGTAAGTAGTCGAGCGTTTCTCTTTTTTGTCTTACCCAGTTCGCTAGCGTTAGTGTTAGTATGATATCTTCGGCTATTACTACCTAGAGTTTGACAGCATTCTTGGATTCAATTTTATTTCATCTTGTTTTTATTCCTACTTGTTGCAATTACATCTTGTTTTTATTCCTACTTGTTGCAATTACCTTTTTTTTTCAATCGTTCTCTAGCCGAGGGTCTATCGGAAATAGTCTCTCTGCCCTTCCAGGGGTAGGGGTAAGGTTGCGTACATCTTACCCTCCCTAGGCCCCTCTTGTGGGAAACTACTGGGTTCTGTTGTCGTTGTTGTACTCCCTCCATTTCATTTATGTGAACCATTTGATTGGGCACGGGATTTAAGAAATGAGACATATTTATTTTGTGGGGCTATAAATCATTGCATAAAGGTAAATTGTTCTCAAATATGGAAAGTGGTCATTCTTTTTGGCACAGACTAAAAAGAAAATAAGTTCAAATAAATTGAAACAGAGGGAGTATAAATTAAAGGGTCTATTTTGATGCATAACTTAAAGATTTAGCAAAGAGATCTAGCTCGTTATAGATACATGCCAAGAAGGAAAACTCCATGACCAAATACGATATCTGATGACAAAGACACAATAAAGTTGTCTACACAGTGAAATAAAAGTATAAAGTACCATGACAATTGTTTGGCATATAAGCCTGCATATGCACTGTTTGGCTTAATATGTGCAACTAATGTGTGTCATAAAAGGAATTTCAGCATGACTGCATATGGAATATTATTTTGTTATGCTCTGATTAACAATGACTAGTCATTGATATGAAAATAGCGAAGCAGAAAAATAAAGTTCTTTATTCACTTTATTCAGATCTTCATGCAGAATGGTCAATGAGGAAAAAATATGTATACACTTTAGCAAGAAAATAAAGAAGGAATTACCAGTCACTTCCGATGATAATATCAAATTTGTTGGAGATATTAGTGTCTCGATCCTGACCCCAGTGTAGCATCAATGACTTCACTTCTGTACTACCAAATCCACCAAAGTTGGCATTTATATTATGCTGTATATCTGAACGTTAAGGAAATGCCAACAAACGGTAATACATGGTAGAAACTAAAGATGATAATTTATTAGATTTTCTGCAAAATATGTGGTCAGAATTTCGTTGTTACTTCTAAATCCCAAGGCAGGAACTTTAAAGAAAATGAAAAAGAAAAATATCATATCTATCAAGTTCACAAACCAGCCTTATGGTTTTGGTTACAATTGGAGCCAACAAGTACAGAACAGTTCGAATGCTGGTTTTGGTTATAATTGGAGCCAACAAGTACAGAACAGTTCGAATGATCAGTAAAAAGAAAAAGTTGATTTTAAAAAGGGGATGATAGTCCATTCACATACCTCTAATGACAGATAAAGATTCTACTCGAGACGTATACTTGGTCAACCAAATTGTATGTCTTGAAATATTGAGAAAATGGTTAGCAATCACCAGTCTTTTTGCTTGTTCCTCCGTCCTCATATAAGGATGGTCCCCAGGGAATATAAGAGGAACCACCCCAATGTCGGTGGATACTGATGAATCCAAAAAGTTGAAGAGAGAAAAAAGAAGCTTAAAAGCAAAACAGCATCTTATCGTCACATATTTGTGTCAAAAAGTGGCCAGTGGACAAACTCAGTATTATTATTATGCTCATCTGGCCATTGGAGAAAAAGGATACAACCAATGACTTGAGGATTTCCATCTGAGATGATAACTTCTAATGCTTCTGTTGTCATTGCAACAGCTAATCCAGCTAAGCCATATCCAGATCCAAGTTCAATGACTCTTTTCTGCCTTAAAAGGTCCAGCAGATGTGTAACTCAGATCACTTTCAGGTGGAAAAACAACATTCACATTCAATTTGACTTAGAACACATATGAAACCTGAACATGTCTGGATGTGACAAACAGTAGTAAGCAAGGACTTCCTCAGACGGCCACTGACCTATTCAAAAAGAAAATGTACAAATTTGGACAGATTAGCAGCAATACAACAACAGCAACTACACCTAATACCGAGCTAGTTGAGGTCGGCTATATAAATCATGTTTATCCATTAGCAGTAGTCAAAGGATAAAATTAGACAGACCTTTTAAGTTGATTGAAACTGAATGCACAATCTCCTATACAATTAGCAAAACACACTTTAATTTGATAGCAAAGATACTAGAGGAAACCTGTCCATTCAATTAAGTAGCAAAAACATTGTAGCTGAATTTTAGGCCCAAAAGCAGATTATAAGCTCCACAGTTGAGCTTTTACCAACATATTTTATGCTGAAACTTAATAAAGTAAAAATTCATATACACGTTTAAGAAACACTTAAAAAACCTTTTTCATACTATAAGTATCTTTTCTTTCCTCAAATACTTTGCAAAATCAAGGAGAACCATCACATGCTCTCTCCTCATTTGTCATCAAATCATAGGGACCTCAAAGTTCAACATATGTCGTCTTCCCTATTATTTACTTTTCAACATGTTGCTTTGTCTCCTTTTTCAACATATTCTCTTATTCTTGAAATTTTGACTACAAAGTTCAAAAGGTGTATGTCAAAACTCTTGCCTTTAACAAAATGTCCTCTTTAAACTTTTTCAACATATTCTCTTATTCTTTGAAATTTGTGACTACAAAGTTCAGAAGGTGTATGTCTGCTTAAAACATTTGCCTTTAACAAAAATGATCACTTTTATGAGAATAGACAAGTTTCTCATACACTTCTATTTGAAACAATAAAAGATCGTTTCAAAAAATTCTAAAGCTAAAGAAAACTATTTTACATAGAAAAAAACAGGGTAATAAAACAAGGATAAGCTACTTCATTCAAGTCTGGAAGCATTTGGCTTTCCTTATGGCATATGAAAAGGGATATTGCTGAAGCAAGTAGTCAGTCCTTCACTTCATCTGACAAATAGGACGCAGTCATAGATATTATTCTCTTAAGCAATGAATCACTATCGCAATATCAATAAATTATCCAAGTGTTTGGGTTATATTAGATTAATTAGCTCTATCCCTAGCAAACTCAAAGAACAAATGACAAAAATTGCGCCTCAGTTTTGCTTCACAAGGTTTCCTCCTAGCACTCGGTCAGACTTCATATAAACGGAAGAGGTGATTTCTCCATGGACACATTCTATTATACTACGCAAAAGTAACCACTTTGTGATGTCCTTTCTTATGGTGCTACCCATCTAGATGCCTCTTTGAGCCAAGAGTGAGTATAGCAATGATGCATAACGACCTTTTTCGTAACCTGGAACCATAGATCCTTTAATAACTAACGCTACTTACGGAGGTTCATGAATTCTAGTGTTAATTAAAGATTTCTCATCATCATGATTTAAAATTGGAAAAGAACAAGTCCGCTGTTCATGGAGTCTATGCATTAGGATTCTGAGCTTAAAAAATAACCAAAAAATGAAAAGAGAAGTTAGATTCAGTAGATACTTACAGACAAGCCCAGTGTTGTCAATATCATATTTGTTACAGACCTCAAAATCACTAAGATTCGCAAGATCATCCACCCTCTGACTGCATCAAATTCTAAGCATTAGAAACCATAAGAGCAGATCCATAATCAACCAGGTTGTTATAAATTGTAACCATTAACGAAACAATTACTATTTTTTAATTTTGGTTGCAAGGGTGAAAGGGAGAAAAACCACAACACTTGCACCAGAAAATGAAATGGGTACAAACTTGATATACTTTTCAGTTATAACACACAGCATTTGGCTTCCATAAGAATGAAACAAAACCCAGAAAGAATCAAGCTTTTAAACTGAAACTCACTGGAGAAGAAGTTGAGGAGCATTGGCAACAGGCAATGTGTAGCAGAAAACAGCATCTCGTGAACTCTGCAGCTGATTCTTCTCTGATAAAGAATCCAACTTTCCTTCAGGGGAATCTTTCATCACCCGGCATGGTATCAAATTGAAGCTGCGGGTTGCCTTTCTTGATATTCGCTGAATATCCACTTCAGATTTATTATCTGAAAAAACACCCAATTCCAGTTCAGATGATCAAAGATTAAAATTGTGACAAAAATGGGCTACACATATATGTTATGCTAGACCTGAATTGGATGAAGGGCGACCAAGAATAGCACGTTTAAGAATCTTCCATCTAAGAGACGATGCATTTCTTGTTGAATTCGAGCTACTATTTGCTTCCATCTTCCCAATCCTCGGCCTAGTATTGCCACGTTTTACAGTTACTCCGTATTTCACTTCCCAGTTCTTACTTTTGAAAATTCGGGTATTTCGACGAAACTACGACATCGTATAGCACGCCACGCATCCCCCGGATCCCATATTTTACCAAATTCTTCAGAAATTTGGAAAGAAACAAAATTGTACCACTATTTTAATATTGAGTTTTCTCTTAGTAAAATGTTACTGTCAAATGCGACTAAATTTTTTTTAAGGAAATTAAGAACAAAGTTTTACCTTCGAGGTCAATTTAAACCGTGTAATTAATTTTCCTCGCTGCTACACATGCAACTCATCAAAAATAACATTTACCAAAAGAAAAAAAAACTCATCAAATATTCGTAATTGTGTAAATTGACCTGTACCTCGTATAAAATAACAATGTGGTCCATTGCAAATTATCACAAACAAATGTCTGTAACAATGTTGTCCAACATAAATGAAATTTTTACACTATCAATACAATATAACTTACTATTATTACCAAGCCTCAATACCGCACACAATATTATCAAACATATGCCATTGAAAATGACGAAACAGAGTAAAATGAGATTGCTAAGGTAGCATTTTTATGCACCATTTAAAAAATTGGGCATCCATCAACCATAATACCTTCAGCAGTTGGACAAGAAGCCAAAGGGCATCTGTCTGTATGACTTCCCCACCACTGAAGCCTAACATTCTCCTGTCCTAAACACAAGTACAACAATACACCCATGAATGCTAATCCAGCATCTAATGCTCCAGATAAAACATAATTGTGACGACTCCACAAATTCTTGTAGTATCTATATACAACAAATCCTGAAATAAAAGCAATAATGATCCAACTGTTGTAGTTGACAGCAGTAGCAGGTGGCATTTTGATTATTCCAGCTAATACCACAGGCACCGAGATCATTCGAATCCACTGATGGTTAGGGAAAGCTTTCTGTAATAACCAAACAAATGCAGGAGCTACAGCTCCAAGTAGAAAAAACCAATTTGTGGCAGAGTAATAGCCAAGATTCCCATAAATCCTCTGCGACCCAATCAAACCCCAGATAACTGAGGCATCATAGAAAACATGATCAGTTGGACATGTCCATGGACTGTCTTGAGGAAGCAGAGCTCTATCACAAATATTTGGGACATTGTCCATTAGCCACCATGCCGTTCCCAGATGTGCAAATGCTGATATTAAGGTTCCAATTACCTGAATATATTGTTTACAACAGAGAAAACTGTTTTGTGACAGGTCTTTATAAACCTAGGAACTAAGATAAGCTTTTTGAATTATGTTACTTCTCTTTAGCCAAAAAGATATAAAAAGTTAACCTGAGCCATGAACATTGCCCGAGGGGGGATCTTCATATAATGTCCAAGTTTTAAGTCTTGCAGAAAGGTTAAACCTTGCTTCATACTGATATAGCCATACACCTTGAAGCACATATTAGCAACTGGATATCCTGGATACAAGTATCCCATTATGTACTCCGTGATAATATTTAAACCAGGTGTCTGAACGACAAAAAAAATTGGAATATCAGATTTGCCAAAGGAAGAAAACAATAAATTCATGACACTGACACCAAACTATTATTGCAACCAAGTTTACCTAAATTCTGTTGTAACTATGTTACTGATGGACAAAATCATAGACTATTATAAGCTGCTATTATACTGAATGGTACATATGAGCTTACTTGGTTTGTGGTAGCAGTTATGACTCCAATTGGGAGGGTGAAAAAGAAGGCAAGACCACACGCTAGCAACACACCCCACCATGGTAATTGGAGCTGGTTTTTGTAATATTCACAGACAAATACAGTTGCTGCAATATTTATTACTAGAATAATTTGGAACCACCATTCAGGAACTTGCTTGTATTTCCTCATCAGCTTTGTGTGCACGTCCATTTTCTTCTCCTGTAAAGCAGACTTGCTGAGCTGCCATAGATCCCTGCACCTCTATAACTAGTCAACTGGTGTATCCACTCTTAATTTCACATATAGTTACTAAACTTTACCCACTATAACAATAAAGCAACAAAACAATTTTGTCACATTAAAGTAACTGAACTTTACCACTACTACTGTAACATCAAAGTATGCAGCTTACCGTCCATGAAAGAGAAAAACATGAACAACTGTGGCAGTGAGGCAAGCAAAGCTGAATGCATAGGTCAATGAAAGGAAAATGCTGAGATAGAGGCGACCCTCGTGCTCATATTTCTCTAAATCAATGTGAAAGTTTTGGTCTATGATGCTTGAAATGTTGTAGGCTTGACCATTTTCTTTAAACAAGCCATCCGAGAATATTGGAAAGTTCTTGGCCTTGTAAACATTGAAGCAGTACATCAGAGGTGTAACAACATACACAAGGAGAAAATAACCAACAGCAATATTTGCAGTAGCAAACCATGGGCTAGCTAGTGGGCTTCCAAGGTAGGAGGATATACTAGACCAATCAAGCCCAATTGCACCTATTCCAAGACCGTGCATCCCTGAACCCAACTGTTGGCCCAGGACAGAGGAAGGGAACAACCAACACAGCCAAGATATGGAACTTAGCATTGGGAAAAGGTAACCTGGAAAGACATAGTAAGCAAAGCTGCACACAAAGGCAATGAGGAAGAATTGGTTTCTTGTCAATCCATTCTTGCTTCTCTCTTCTTTGTCATGAAGGGCCCTGCCATTGGAAGGGAAAATCTTAAAGGAGACCGACTTCAATATTTTTGACATATGTGTGTGTATGTGTAAAAGTATTAAAAGTTCAACAAATATTAACTTTCAATAATATAATTCCAAAAATTTGATAGGTTCAATGGTAAAAAAATATAGGCCGAATTCACTAAATTTAAATGTTGAATCTGTCTCGGTATCAAATCAAAAATCAAATGAAGTGAGTGTCTAAAACTGGCTTGTACCATGGTTTGTAATTTGGTGTTAAATGTTTTTCCTTTAATCATCCACCTTTTGTAATGGTGTCTCATATTCATGATAATTGCATAGAATGTCATGTTTATCGGACTATACTGGAACATCATTTTATTTTATTTTAATATTTTTTGTATTTTGGCTCGTGGTTTGGCACTTTAGCCCGCTAGACATGATCTAGTACATTTTGCACTTATCTAAGATTAGTCATGTTGCTCACCAAAATATGTAAATTCCTTCTCAATTTTGTCGTCGCAATTAAACATTATATTATAGTGGATGTCCATAACTCCTAAATAAATAACATTTATTACTTTTCTTTATTAATCTCCCACTACCTTTTACCATTATGGTTGTAATTTTCATATTTTCATAACTTCCCCATGATCTTCCTCCATGATCTCAAATGATTAATGTCATGTTTATGACATTCTTTTGTATACCTCTATGTAATACTATAAATAGAGGATGGAGTGATATTGTACACACTTGAAAGAAATAAGAAGCTTTCATCTCTTGTTCTCTACATTCTTGTCTATTTTCTTGTTTCATATTGTTATTTCGAGTTTAGTTTCTTAACACGTTATCAACACGAACCTCTAACCAAGTGGGAAGATAACTTATTTGACGATGGAATTATAAATGGCCGACAACCTTGAATCAATTTGGTTGAGCCTGTGAAAATCTGGGCATTTCGTATGCCATATCAATGTTGTGTTTGCTTCTGTTATAGAGGAAGTATCATTTTTAGGTTGCCATGAATTCTACAATTAACTTACGTTAATATTTAAGACTTGGTTTAATTTGTGTTACTTAACAATTTAGTTTCATTTGTGCAGATGTATGCATATGAAGTACTTGCTTTTGAGTGACAAACAAGAGCATATTACAATGCCTTGACATTATCTCCATATGTACTGCTCCGACAGTTTGCAAGCCAAGATATGGAACTGTTTTAAGACCCACTACTCTTCTCCATTAACCTTCCACTTCTTACCATTATGATTGTAACTATCATATCTCCATAACTTCCCCATGATCTTTCACCATGATCTCAAATGTTTAATGTTATGTTTATGAAATTTTTTTGTATACCTCTATATAAAATTATAAATAGAGGATGAGGTGATATTGTATACACTTGAAAGAAATAAAAAGTTCTCGTCTCTTTCTCTTTACATTCTTGTCTATTTTTTTGTTTCATATTGTTATTTTGAGTTTAATTTCTTAACCTCCTCAAATTATTATAGGAAATGTTGGCAAACCAACTCAAAAGGTCGATGCATCAAATTCTACTTCTCTTGGGATTCCCTTTTACTATTATCATAAATTCATAATGATAAATTTTCTTTTATTGGGTATATATCCCAAATGAGGGACGATTCACTGTTTTGTATCAACATGCATGTATATTTATTATGTCTTCCGTTTCAATTTAGATGAGGTCGTTTGACTCGGCGCAAAATTTAAGATTTTTTTTTTTTTTAAATTTGTGATCTTAAAAACTTAAAAGGTAAAAACTTTGTGGGGTCATGACATTTGTGTGATTATAAAAACTTGTCATTAAGGGTAAAATAAGGAGTTTAAAGTTGAATTATTTTTAAATTTAAAAATATATTATTTATTTTAGAACAGATTAAAAAAAAAAGATCTCATTTAAATTAAAAGGGAAGGAGTATTTAACTCCGCAGCCTTTTAAAATATTCTCATTTCATAGTCCTTGCTTAATTATGCATTACGCACAAAATATAGTATTGTCAGAAGTTCTACGGAATTACTTCAGAAGGAATACTGATGATGTCGTCTTTTTGTCTATTATCTTTAATAAACGGGTTGAACAGAATTTCCATATCCACTGATAAAACCGAAACAAGGAGAGCTAAAAAACCAAAACAAAACAATCCAACTTTACATTGATTCAATTTAGTGAGTCTTTACATATATATAAACAAACATATGTAGTGAATTATTTTTGGACAAAACGTTGACCCGAATAGACCACTTATCATTTAGATTTTAGAATTCTTATAGAAAAGGCATTTTTCTTTTTCTTTCCTTTTTATTTTAAATACTATGATGGGCGTGTATCATATGTCACATACTTCTCTTTAACTCCATCGTGTGGAAAATTTATGCTCACCGGATATCTTGCTATAGTATATACTTTTTCCCGGTGTAAAAAAAAATATCTCTTTCCTTATTTGAAAATAATTTATCTATTTATAGCCATGCAAAATATATGTGTCTCATTTTATCTTATAAATTTAAAAATATTCTCTCTTTTCTTAAATTTTGTGCCCAGTTAAATGAAACAATACAGACAAAAGATGTCGGCCAGTAGTAATCTACTACCCCCTCTATCCCAAAAGAAATGTTGCGCTGAAAAAGAAATGTTGCAGCTGAAAGAGTAAGCTGTCGAGACTTGAGCATATAAATCTTTTTCTTTTTTTTTTGTATAAATTAAAACTGATTTCTGAAAACTTTAAGATAAGATCTAAAGATTCAAAATTTCGTAAGAAGAATCATACATCACAACATTTCATACCAAAGATAATTTTGCTGTAGTAGCCATACCTGAATAGGGACACCTGGACAAGATTTTGTGGCCACCACATGGCCGCGGGCTCAACCAAATACCGGCGAAAAATACCAGCCCAACCAAACCCCAAAACTTGCGTCGTAATAACGACGATCAACGCCACCCAAAAACTCAACTTCTGCTTGTAGAACAACTTCACGGCACTCACCACGTGAATCGCATAAGGATTCCCGGCGCCTGAGTTAGCAAAGATCGTGATAAGCACGTGTTCTTTCACGTTGAATGGGCCGGGATTCAGTGTGAACTCCCACTTGCTTCCTTTGAAAAAACTTCGGTTCGTAATGGCCTTGGCCATGAGGTGACCTAACGGGACCACCGCAATTTGGGCGGAGATGGAGGTGATGGTGAGCGGCTCACGGCGGTACCAGAAGAACTGATTGAGGAAAGAGAGGAGGAAACAAGCGATAGTGCCGAGCACCCACATGCGGAAAGTGACGACCGGAAAAGTGGGGTCGTCGGTGATGGGGACAGTGAGTGTCACCTGTTCAACCGAAGAGTTATCGTCATCTTCGCTTTGAACTGCAAATGTGTGATTTTTTTTAAAGAGAAATGAAAGAATTAATATGAGTAATTGGAAGAGTAAATGGAGGAGGAATCAGTGAATTCTTACGAAGTTGAGCTGAGATTTCTGAGTGTTGCTCCGTAACATTCATCATTTCTTCTCGGTCTTCAAGTTTTTTGCTAAGGTGGAATGATGAGTGAACAGACGATGAAATTATATTTGTATTTCACTCAAAAAATATTATAGTGAAAAAAAATATCTGAAATTTTGAAAAAATGGTCTAACATCACTTTTTGATTTTTGAAAATGAGTAAAAACTTACAAAATTTCATGAATAAATACATTTAAAAAGAAAAAAAAATCGCAAAAAAGGGGGGAAAAAAATTATGGACGAACTGGTCCTTACTATCAGTCTATCACGTCACGTAATAGTCTCTCTCGGCTGAAGACAAATATAGCAAAAAATCAATGACCTGGAACGCACAAAGTGGAATTACCTGCTACTGTTAATTTTCTTTTCTTTTTGGTTTTTAAGGAAAAAAAATAGAGGCTTTAATGGTGTATTCACTATTTTTTAAGTAATTTATGTTCTCACTTTAT
Organism: Nicotiana paniculata; assembly: GCA_005239505.1. NCBI lineage: Eukaryota > Viridiplantae > Streptophyta > Magnoliopsida > Solanales > Solanaceae > Nicotiana > Nicotiana paniculata. The sequence continues at coordinate 378 of ML364158.1, read as the reverse complement.
TACTACTGGTAGAAACTTTTTTATGATTTATAAAGTCAAATAAAATTCAACTTCAATAATTAATAGAATTTTCAAAACAAAATTCAAGTTGAGCAAAAACTTAGAGCCTGTTTGGATTAGCTTAAAAAAGTAGTTTTTAAGTGTTGGAGCTTATTTTATAAATAAACAGTTACATGTTTGGATAAAAGTGTTTGAAACTTAAAAAAAGTTGGTGAAGTGTTTGGCAAACAAGTGCTGGTAAGCACTTTTTATTTACAAGACAAAAATATCCCTAAAGCTGTTAACATTATAAAGGAGCTAATTACAGGAGTAGCTATTATATATAAGTATAATATATTAAAAAAGAAAGATGAAAAAAAAACTGAAAATATATTTAAA
>ML364157.1:0-19098 GCA_005239505.1 Nicotiana paniculata | reverse complement strand
GGAGCTGCGTGATTTTTATATGTTATGTCAGGGGTAGAATGGTCATATTAGTGCGAATTTTTTATCAGCTGGCTACTAAATCAATAATTTTTAAAAATAAGGTATAGGTTAAAAGGTGGCTGCTATGTAGGGCATGACTGCAAATCGTCCAAGTTTTACACTTATTCCTAAGGTCAGCCCAATAAAAATAGTGGCCCAATAGATTCCTTGCCCAGAAGAATTCAACTACCCATATTGACCTCCGGATAGCGGTTTCGTGTGAAGCACAGATTTTCTATTAGCGGAAACCATGGCGGTTATTCCAACGGTCACCGTGACATCAACCCGCGCACGTTTACTATCGCTCCCGCGCACGTTATCCACCGCCGCTATAACTGCTTCTTCTTCTCTGTCCTCGCTTTGCTACTTGAATCAGGGCTATTATCCTCTGCAACGCCGGAGAATTCTGCCGGCGAGGAAGCTAGCGATACGAGCTGCAAGAACAGAGTCCAAAGGCGTCTATCTTGGTTTCAGAGCTCCCAATTTTGAGGTACTTTTTTGTTTTTATCAAGTAATGTTGGCAGTTGGTTGCTTATTAATGTATGAAAACAAAGATTTTTTGTTTTAATGGGAGTAATGTTTCAGCTTACGGAGCCGCTCACTGGAAAAGTTTGGAAGCTTGATGATTTTGAGCCATATCCTGCATTGCTGGTAAAAGAAAACAATATTATTACTATTATTTTCCTGAAATGATAAAATTGTACTGTTATTATTGTGCAATCTATTATATACATACATAGGCTAATTTTTTTCTATAAATGTACATGGTGCGAGTGGAGCGTAGTAGGTTATGTTAAATGCACAATGAGGGGATAGATCGTCATCTATAGCTACTTCTTTTATGTCCCACTTTATGTGGATTAATTCGACTCTTCGGATAAATTTAGAAATTCTAAAGTGATATTTTACCTCAATTCTTCCTAAGTCATAGAGTGTTGGTGTGCGAACAAAGCCCCATATTGGTACTTGAAAAAGATAGGAAGTCACGTATAAGGTGTAGGAATCTCTTAATGGTGTAGGGCCTTTTAGGGGAATACGTGCGGGATTGATCCAAAGCGGACAATATCACACCATGTTAAGAGTGTCTTCGGGCTGACTAAGCCTAACAAAGACAAAATAATTTTAGGTGTTTGTTAAACTGGCGGAGACACATTTAAATAATTGAATCCATTGGTATGAGTGTTGTGTGGGTTAGGTGCGCCCTACTGCAGACAAAAGCATGGTATTTTGAGTGGAGAAGTGTAGAGGGCGAGCCTCTAGCCCTAGGGAATTTCTCGGTTATAAAATAAAATTTGAATCCAAAAGGCTAAATAGCTTAATAATTATTCAATTTTCTAATTCATAATTGAATGTGAATACTCAAGACAGTGAAATTGAGATACAGAAAGTATTATTATAATTCTTTTCTTGATTTCTTCATCTTTAGAATTGTTTGCATAAATGAGTGTATTTGTTTACTATAATTTGTTTACAGACTCTGGAAGAATGTGTTCGATTGTGAATTGTGAGTTAATTTTCTAAGTGAGAGAATCTTTATGATACATAAAGGATGACTTTTCCACTGAACTGCAGCGGTAAAGGAGGTGCAGTGTGTGTGCAAAAGAATTTGCTATACTTAGATTAGTTATGTATATATGTATGTAATGGGTTTAAGAAATACAGATATATCTGCGTCGTCAAAAAGCAAGACTTGCTCCAAATTTTTTCAATTTTGAATGCATTTAAAGTTATCAATAGACAGAATTTATGCTTTCCCCTCAAAACACCTATTAGTTCTTTCCATCCATATTATCCAAAATATACACAGAGAAATGATCTTCCAGAGTTGTTTCTGCTTTTTCTGCCCTGCCAATTGGGCACAGTTTGCTTCTTTCCCATTATTTACCTAACGCATACCACGCAGGCTAAAAAATGTCCACCATGTCTGCCAAATGTATTTACAGTATAGTATAGTGTGTCTAACTGGTTCTGCTTCTTCCTTGGAAAACAAGTGCCTGCTACCTATAAATCTCTTATTTTTTAGTTGTCACTTGTCAAGCAACTCTCTTATAACTCTGTCCATCCATAGCATGCCACTCTAGTTGGGGAATTTATTCTCAAGATCATTTCTGTTGCTAATCTACAGTCTCTGTTGCCCCTTTTTTCAATAAGTAGTCGCAACATGATTTCACATAGTATTTTACACCATTCTTTACTTTCCATACAAGAGAAGCTTTTTGAGCTTCATCCAGGTTTACTCCTAGTATCCCAGCTGCCGACTCCGGATTTCTAAGTCGGGGGTGCTCAACTGCCTTAAATCTTGAAGTGCTACTTTGAGATTGGATGTGCAGCTAATATCTTTATATGTTACTAGTAGTTATAAAAATATAGTATTTGGGTAAAGGACAATGGATAGCTACATTGTAGGTCCGCAATTGAGTATACCCAATAGCGAGTTTACTCCTGGTTTTCGTTTGCGATATATATGCTGCACATTTATTGATGGCTACTCCGTTGACTTTCGTGTGGTGTATTTATTGGGTGTTCTCGAGTTATTGGCTTTACGAATAATGTCCATCTGAGTGAGCTTGTCTTCTTGACCTTCATCCATGTCATCATTAGTTTCATGTGGTCAACCTGTAAAATGAACTGAATTCTGTAGGCCATAAAACATGTTCTCATTAGTCCTTAACTAAATAAAAATATCTGTTAGTCATACAATATATACTTCTGCCAGCACAAGGGTTTAACTTAAAATTAGAAGTTTTTTTACAAGCTGAAGGTTGAAAAATGAATTAACGAGCCATGAATATCCGTTCCCTCTTCTATATTAACTTGTTTTAACTGTGATTCAACTCTAATAATGTAATTTCGCAGGTTATGTTCATCTGCAACCATTGTCCATTTGTCATACATTTGAAGAAGGATATTGTTAAACTTTCAAATTTCTACATGAAGGTAGGTGGTAATCTGATTCGGTTTCCCTTCTTTTCTAACTTCACGTATTACATGCACTCTCTGCTTTCTGTCAGCTCAGTAGTTGAAAAGAGCAGAATAACATCAAGAAGTTCATCTTTGCTGCAGAAAGGGCTTGCGGTGGTAGCAATATCTTCAAACTCTGTAGTTACACATCCACAGGTTCAGATGCTATATAACTTATGATCTCTTGGTTTTATGAGACCATTAAGGAATTGTTGTGAGTTTCTCCATCTTTCACAGGATGGACCTGAATTCATGGCAGAAGACGCTAAGCTCTTCAAATATCCTTTCCCTTATCTTTATGATGAGGTATGCTTCTCTAACGAGTTCCTGATGATAGTTTTCAATATAATTGCTTGTATTGTATATATATCACTTTCAGTTATCATCCCATTTCTTTTTTTCATTTTCTATGAAAATATTTTTGTTGCTGGATATCAATGTTTGGCTAGATTCACATGGTCACCAGGCCAGTCCGCTATTACCCCTTATTTCTCCACTATATCTTTCTACAATACTGGTTCAGTTCTGTTGAGAATATCAACAACTTTAGTTACTAGGTTCTACTTCCACTGTCCAAATTGGTTGCTGAGAATTAGCATGTCTGGAAGCTTACTATTTCCCACGTTGCTGCAGAGTCCTGATGAGGCTTAGGGCAATGCCCAAAAATATTTAACTCTTTTCACTGAAACTTACATTATCTTTTAGAGGATTGAGAAATGAAAAGAAGTATGAATGAAGTTGCTGCTGAGATACATCTGACCTGGAGCCTCTTAATGCTTCCATTTTAACTATACCTTCCAGAAGTTTAGTTAGGTCAACCATGACACAAGAACAGGAGGTTGTTTGGGTTCAGTTGGACCCAGTGATCGTATGCTGCTTACGCCTCTGACTCTACCTCTTTGGACTTGTTGTTCTCCCTTGAGGCTGCAATTGTCTAAACTAAGTTGTGGAAGTACAATTATGGAGTTATCACAGTTGGCAAGAAATCTTCTAAATCACACTGATACTTTATACTCATTAACTGTTGTACGAAGATGAGGTGTGCAAAACACTACTTGACATGTATCCACTGCTTGTCTGTTTCTTATGTTTTTTATTTGAAAATTTTACAATCTGTTTCGCGTCGAACTTGTTCGAACTTCTTCAGCTTGATGTTTTTCTTGCAGTCACAAGAAGTTGCAAAAGACTTTGGGGCTGTTTGTACACCAGAATTTTTCCTCTTCAAAAAGGTAATGACTACTCGAATTATATCTGAAAGCTTCAAGGTTAGCATGACACACCATACCCCTGTTTTGAAATTTAAAAATGCTTTTCTGTCTCTTGTTTCTTTCTTAAATATATGCATTATCTCCCTTATGGATGTATTTTACCCCCTTGCTTGAAATCCTCTCAACCACAGTTCATGGCTTTCTATCCCAATTCTTACTGGGAGTATTGTTGTGTTTCACTCATTTCTTTCATCCCAAGTTAATACTACTAACATATTCTCGAAGCCTCTAAATACGTATTCTCACAAGAGTTGTAAAGAAATGTTGCTTTTTTTTTCCGGGAATTATTTCCGTAGTTGAAGAAATTCATTTTGTGACAGGATGGCAGAAGGCCCTTTGAGCTAGTGTATCATGGCCAATTTGATGATTCAAGGCCAAGTAACAATGTGCCTGTCACAGGAAGGTTAGTTACATTGTCTTTCAATTTTCTCCAAGGAATCTAGTGTACTATTGTAAATTCCTAATATAGTTGTTATGACACATCCCCTAGGGAATTGAGCCTAGCAATAGATTGCGTGCTTAGTGGCCAGCCAGTTTCATCCAATCAAAAACCCAGGTACTCTTATTTCTGTTTATATGCCCCCTTATTGTCTGCTTTTTCTGCTTTTACACTCATTTGTGGTTTTCTTCCCTTGAAAAGCCTAATGGGAGTTGTTGAGGTTGGGATTTATGCTCTTAGGTTATGTACTGATCTCGGTTTTTGTACTTGCTACTAGCATTGGATGCAGCATAAAATGGCATCCAGGGGCAAAGCAGTAAGCATCATCTCCACTGTCTATAAGTTTTCAGCAACACATGTAAGTGCGTCAGATCATCCATGCAGCGGCTGATGAGCATTGAAGTGCTGGCACATTTGTGTTACTTTTTACATGCCTCTTCTAGCATTGTGAGTTGAGCTTCGAGTTCAAAGATTTAATAAGGAGAACTGATCAATATATGCCAATGAACACACTCATGTATATATTGTTTCCTCGGTACTTCCTAGCAAAGCCCCTTTTTCTTACATTGCATAAGCTGTCCTTATTTTTGTAAAGGTTGAAATACTGATCTATAAGATGTAATGCTGGATCCTGGCATATGTACCGTAAAGCAGCCAAAAATAGAAGAACTTGTTACCAAATGGAGTAATATGCTACCACATGCTAGTAGCCGATTGCGTAAAATATGAGCAAATTACTAACTTTGGTCCTCTTGTTACTGTAATCTGGAGTTATGTTCCTCCAAGAGTATTGTAAATCGTTTTATGTATTTCATTGCTTCAAAAATTTCACTCTCTGGTTGTAATGCTCTAATTTTCTGGTAGACCCTTGTATTTGCTCACTTTACCCTCTGTTCTTTTGACATATTTGTCTGTATCTATCCCTCCGTGCACTTGTCTGGGGTTCGTCTAAAGCAAGCTCTGCTAGATTTGATTACTTTTCTTTAGCTTTTCCTTTCTTCTTTCTGTTGTGTTGAGAGCCAGCTGTGTGGCCAACTTACTTTCAAGTTTCACCACAATATGAAGGGACACGTGATTGTAGGCAATCTATCACTGAAACTTGGCAGATACTACAAAGCATTAAGGGATCGTTTGGTAGGATGTATTAGGGAAAATAATGCATGTATTAGCTTTGGTATTATTAATTTTTTGTTTGGTACACTTTTTCAGCCGATGTATAATTAATAACTAATACAAGTATTAGTTATACACCCTATTTGGTATTATCTTATGTATAATTAATACATAGCAAATCATGGTATTAGCAATACCAATACCAAGACTATTAATACATTCAAAAAAATGGTTAAAGACAAAATTGCCCTTGAAATCCTTCAAAGCTAAAGAATGTGGAGGATATTCTTGTAAACAAATAATTCTTTTAGAACTTATAGAATACATGTCATTTTTAATATAACACACCAAACAGTCATAAGAAATAATCTCAGCATAATTAATACCAACATTACTAATCCCCATATTACTAATAGGCCCTATTCCTTACTATTCTTATACACCCTACCAAAGAACCCCTAAATATTGCTTTGATACTTTATGCTGATTGTCATGTTTAAAGTAGAACTTCAAAACTGTGGTTTCTATCATCCAATTTCCAGTTGAGTTGATGCCAGAATATCAGACATCTAGCACAAAGCCTTAACTTCTATTATTTTATGCTGATTGTTATGTTTGAAGAAGGTGCTCTTGCTTAATGAGTTCCTCTTTATGTTGCTGTGACTAAGTACTCGTACTGTACCCACAAACAACAATTATTATTGAATCCTTATTTAATAAATATAAGAAACAACAGGCTCCAAGTTTTGTGATGTGATATTTTGAGATTTCCCTATGAGGATGGAATGCATAGTGATACCCTATCTTGAGAGTTGTTCGTGTTACAGATTTTTGAATTATTTTTTTTTGCTTCCTTCATTCTTTGCACTTCCTCTACATCTAACACACTTGTTTTTTAGTGATCCTTATATCTGCCAACCTTTGTCCTTTCTTCTTTGTGCACATGTAGCTTGTGTCTATCTTGTCTTCTATGAACCAGTCTGGGGTTGAAAGCAAGTGGCGTATGGCTGATCACTTTTCTTGAGAATGAAAGCCAAGTTTTTGGATCAACTACCCTCCAATTTTTACTATGATAAGATAGATAACATACTAATTACTAGGGAGGGATGCTTTACTGATCATAGACAAAAGAAACCACAAAGTACGAAATTTAGCTTTAATGCTTTATGCTGGTAATCATTTTTAAAGAGGATTTTCTGAAGTTATGGTTTACGTCGTCCAAATTTACTTACTTTGTTTTTGCAGCATTTTTATTCATCAAGCACAAACCTAAATGTTGCTTTAGTACTTTATGCTGATTGTCATGTTTACAGTAAATCTACAAAACTTCTGATATCTATCATCCACAAGTTTTATTTTATGGCAATGTACCTTTATCTTGACTAAATACTCATATCTTGCTCGTTTTCATTGAATAGAATGCTATTATGTTTGGAAGCTTATCAATATACAAGACTCGTAAGTACCTCTTATTACAGAGTAGCTAACTTATTCAAAATGACCCAAAATTTCTGTTACTTGTTGGCTATATGAATCCTTAGTATCTATTTGAACTTATTTCATTCCAATACTTAAATAATTTCTTCAAGTCAGATTATTTTCATCTGTTATCGATAGTGATAATAGAGAAGTGATTCAAAATAATTGTTTTCATTACTAATCAAATGCTGGGAATAAGTAAATTAAATACCTTTATGTTCTCAAAGAGGTTCTATAGAAAGTTGATACATAATATATGTTTTGAAGCTTGAAACCTACTTGTGGGCCTAAAAAGGTTTGCTATCACATGGCTAAAAAGCAATGTACCTTTCAAGAACATGGTGAGCTAATGCTTCTTCATCTTTTGTGAAAACGACTTTAAAAGAATTGGTAGGGAATGATGGTCCCTTCGTTTCCACATAATTACATGTTTCTCTTTACATACAGCCAACCAAGCTTGATCATGTCACAACCATGCCTTTTTATCATCCCCACACAAACTACAAATTGGATTCAGAGTTACCAATTTATCTGCAAGGCCCTAGTTTGGAAATGAAACTGCACTTGCTGCTTCCTTAGTATTGATATCTGTTTCCTAATCTTTAATCATCACTTATTTATACTTCTCAGTTAATTAATCTTTTATTTTTTATAATAATGATGTTCAAGCCAGCTTGTCACCTTGGCTATTTCACTGGGTACTAGCTACCTCTCACCGATGCTGGTACAACTATGTCCACCAAGCATTGGGCAAACGAAGAAAAACGAACAACAACAACAACAACAACAAACCCAGTGTAATCTCACAAGTGGGGTTTGAGGAGGGTAGTGTGTACATAGACCTTACTCCTACCTCCAAAAAGGCAGAGAAGCTGTTTCCGGTTGACCCTCGGCTTAGCAAACAACGAAAAATCACCTAGCATTTTTTGTCACTGCTAGGGTTTGAACTCCGATTTACCATTATTTTCACCTATTTTAATGATGGTAAGCCCCACACTTGGTGCCTCATTTAATCAATCGTCAAGCATTAGTATTGGTTTTTGTCATTTCAAGGAGGATCCTCCAAGGACTACTTATCGCAGAGGAAGATTGTTGTTGTACTTTTTACTCTCTTTATTTTGACTAATCATTATAAGCTAAATTAGTCTTAAGATATTTGTTATATATAAGGACCGGATATGTTGCCCTCTTGTCTTTCATTTATTTAATTGAATAGTTGCAGGGACCATTTTTTAAGATTTCTTCTATGATAGTTCGAGTCGTGGAATCAGCCTTTGATGCTTGCATTAGGGTAGACTGCCTACATTACACCCCCTTGGGGTGCGGCCATTCCCTGTGTGAAACCCTTCTTTATAGTTGCAGAAATTGGAAGGGAAATAAATTATCCTTCTTCATTTAAACCAATACACAAGTAGTTTGTAGAGTAGAAGGTAGCAATATGATCGATTAAGTAATGTTTTTTTTTATTTTTTAAATGAATACTGATGCACATTAATAATTTATACATCTTTATTAGTTACTTGAAAGAATCAACTAGCTAGAACTAGGCAAAGACTGAGTTAACTACTGTTATTGAGGAGGTGATCTGATGAGAGGTTCAGATGAACCAGAGAAACTAGGACATTGCACTGCTGCTTCAGGATTCGATACTGATCCTTTTCCTAGATGATTAGGCTTCTCGAAATCCTCATTTTCATGCCTAATTTCCGTTAGCATTGCCGCTACATCCTTCATTGTTGGTCTTTCTTCCGGGCACGAATTAACACAAAGTAGTGCCACCCCAAGAACTTGAAGCATCTCCTGAGTTTGTGTACCAGACCTTAAAAGTAATTGCTGATCAAGAATTGTTGTGAATTCCTTGTGTTTTATTCTTAGCTCCTGATTTACCCAAGTAACAATGTGGGCACCTTCTGGTATCCGGGAATCGGTTGGTTCCATCCCTGTTAGGACCTCAAGAAGCACAATGCCGTAGCTATAGACATCACTCTTCTCAGTTACTCTTAGACTATATCCATATTCTGCAATGTAGGACCAAAACATTTAGAATGCTCTCCTAATTTAGTACTCATACCCAATTTATACCCACAATACGTCTGTGCACAGCAAATTTCGCAGGGTACAGGACTAATATATAGTGAGCTTAAAGTGCTTCATAAAGCTACATTCAAGATTACTAGCATAATGTTGTTCAAAATGTTAAGCACTTGGTAAAGATATATCTAATAAACCAATCTGTTATATTGAGATATTTCAAGAGATGAATGATGTTTTTGCGTGAAAATTTTGAGAAAATGTACTTACCAGGAGCTATATATCCATAGGAACCAGCTATTATGGTGGAAGCTCTTGAATTATCTGATGATGTATTTAAGAGCTTTGCAAGTCCAAAATCTGCCAGAAAAGCTTCAAACTGTGGACCAACCAAAATGTTATTGGCCTTGATATCGCGATGGACTATAGGAGGAATACAGTCATGGTGAAGATAAGCTAAACCCTGAGATGCTCCTAGTATGATATTATACCTAGCATCCCAATCCAGAAATACCCTCTTCTCATGTAACAGTCCTGCTAAACTCCCATTACTAATGTAATCAAACAAGAGCAATCTTGTTTTGCCATTATTACAGCATCCCAAAAGCCTCACTATGTTTTTGTGCCTGATTGATCCCAGTGTTCTAACTTCTGCAGAAAAAAAATCCCTCTGTGGAACCTCGCCAACCTTCTTAGGCAGCAGTTTCTTCACTGCGATCACCTGTCCTGATGGAGTTTCAACACGATAAACAAAACTGGAGCAACCCTTTCCAACAATGTTAGATTCACTAAGTCTTGGCACTACATCATGTACAGAGAAGCTAAGCTTTCGGAATGGGATAAATTCCCACTCCAAACCATTTTCTTCATCGTCTTTCTGGCATATCTCTCCTTGAGCTCTGATAAATATGGCAATACAAGCTGTCAAAATTAGCATGGCCATGAAAATGCTGAGTACAATAGCAATGGTGATCCTTCTTATGGATTTTAATCCATGATGATTTCCACTTAAATGACATGCATCTCTGTTCGTGCAGAGCTCTTGATTACCAATAAAAACATTGGTAGGAAGATCATGAAAGAATTTGGTGTTAGGAAGAACCCCAGAAAAGTTATTGTAAGAAACATTTAGAGAAACAAGGTTGTCAAGGTTACTGAGTACTCTAAGACTTCCTGTCAACATGTTATTAGAGATATCCATGCTGGCTAACTTGGAAAAATTTGAGAAACTTTCAGGAACCGGTCCGGTCAAAAAATTCCGACTTAAATTTAATAGAATATCTAGTCCTTGCAGGTGACCAATCTCCATAGGGATTAAGCCTGTGAGTTTGTTGCTGCTCAAATCCAACAGCTGCAAATCCTCACAAAGTCCAAGTGATTTGGGTACAATTCCATCTACGTTGTTTCCATTCAGTATGAGCTTGTTCAGTGATGTGAGTTTCCCTATATCTTCTGGAATGTTGCCTGATATTCTGTTCATGGAAAGATCTAATACATTAAGAGCTGTGAGAGACACAAAAGAGGAAGGAATTGTTCCTTGAAGCTTGTTTCCATGAAGATCAACCATTTCTAGCTGTCTACAGTTGCCAATAGCCGGAGGAATTGATCCAGTGAATTGATTTTCGGACAATTCAAGAAAACTCAAACTCGGTAGCTGGCCTATTTCTGGAGGAATTTGACCATCGAGCCTGTTTGATCCGAGGCGTAATCTGGATAAGCTTGTGCAATTTCCAATATCAGGTGGAATTCCACCAGATAGAACATTTGATATCAGCAGCAGCTTAGTTAAGTTCTTGAGATTGAATAAAGTTTTCGGAATTGATCCTGTAAGATAATTGTGAGAAAGATCCAAAGACTGAAGTTTCCAACAATCAGCCAGCTCAGTTGGTATGCTCCCGTGCAGTTGATTCTGCCATGCGAAAAACAGATTTAGTTCCTTTAGATTCCTAATGGTAGGTGGGATCACACCTGAAAAATTATTGTTGTCCAATTCAAGTTGCTTCAAACTGGAAAAGTTGCCAATATAGTATGGGATTTCACCAGAAATGCTGTTATCTGATAATAGAAGCTCCTCCAATGTGCCTAAGTATTCGAAAGATGGAGGAATTTCTCCAGATAAATAGTTCAAAGAGAAATCAATAACTTTCAAACTTGAACAGTTTCCAAGATTTCCTGGAATTTCCCCTCTCAGGTTGTTCTGCCAAAGCAAAACTTTCTTAAGATTCTTCAGCAGACCAAGTTCACTGGGAATTACCCCTGAGATTTGATTCTCATAGATAAACAACTCCTCTAAAGCAGTGCAGTTCCCAATTTGTGGAGGGATTACACCAGTCAGATTTGCCGTGTAAACTGCAAGAGTCTGCAGCTTCTTGAGTTCACCTATACTATGTGGAATCTGACCCGAAACACCGGTATCTGCAAGTCCCAAAATGACTAATTCTTTGCAGTTTGATATCTGCACTGGGATTTCTCCTCGAATTCCCTCGTTCCCACCTGCGCGAAAGACTTCAAGATTCGTTAACTGACCGATTTCTTCAGGTATGTTTCCGGAAAGCTGGTTATCAAAGAGCTCAAGCTGCTGCAATTCTGAGCAACTTCCTATCTCCGTTGGTATCTGACCTTGAAGGAAATTGGAACTCAAAGAAAGTTGCTTCAGTTGTGATAATCTTCCTATTTCAGGTGGAATACTTCCTGTTAGAGCATTGAAACTGAGATCTAAAATTCCCAGCGGTGATGACAAGTTTCCAATAGAAGTTGGAATTTGACCAGTGAGGTTACAATTTGAGAGGATTACAACTTTGAGGAAGGGAAAAGAAAGAAGTTGAGTTGGAAACGTTGTGGGAAGATTAATGGACATGATCTTGATATCTGAAACAAAGCCATTTCTGGTGCATTGTATATAATCCCATTTGCATGGATTTTCATGACTTGGATTCCATGAAGAGAAGGATGAAACAGAAGAGTTAAAAGTGGAAAGCCATGACATTAAAGAAAGGCCTTCTTGATTTAAACCAGAAATGGCAGTAGGGAATAAAGATATGTTCAGAAACAAGAAGAATAAGGTGATTGTTTGTTTGTTTGACATGATTATAATGATGATGAGAGTCTGTAGGTACTCTATTCTACTGTACTTGTATGTCAGCTTCTTCTTGCCAAATGCAGTCATTCAAGTTTATCTGCAATGATTTCCTTATCATGGTTACTGGTGTAGGAAAGGCACCAAAGTTTTCCTTCCAGAAATTTGTAGGAAAAACAAATGGAATTTTCAGAAATTGTTTTCCTCCAAATATACCTGTCTTCAGACAACTAGATTCATTGTCAAGATTGACACTTGACAGTGTAGGACAGGGTTGGGATAGAGTAGTATTATTGCAGTGATGGTTTGGAAGATTTTGTTTGTACAAATATACCTTCTTCCTCTTTATTGTCTATATATATGTAATGTGATAAGTTTTTGTCTCCACACATGCATGGCTACTATTTCCTATTACACCCTTCATCTTCTCTTCAAGCTTTAAACCTCATCCTCTACACTTGTCTAATATCTTAATTATCTCCTTGATAATGCCTAATAGTGTGGAACTTCAATTTTGTTTGTTGTATACATCAACACTACTTTCTAGGGGCGGCTCGACGAGTTTTGTGGCCTAAAGTCAAATTTTACGAGGGGCCTTAACTTTTTGTAAAAAAAAATTATTTATTTATTTGAAGTCTATTTTTTCTAGTGTTTCTTAGATATAAAGTTAATTTATAATTTTCTTTAATCAATAACTCCTAATAAGTCTTTCTTAATTAACAATATAGCTAATCCATTTAACCTTTATTGAAACATTGTTGATCTTAGGTGAGATTTTATCAATTTTAATTTTGAAAATTTCTTTCTACTGAAACGACAGAAACAAGAGTTATTAACATTATTCCATAAGTAATATATGCATTGGATAAAAGAATCAATTTTTTTTATTTGATCGAGTGTATCAATTTTGTTATCCTCTAATTGTACTATTTTTCTTAATATTTTTAATTATGAAAATAAATTTAAACCATCAATATCGAATTGATTAGTATGCTTTAAAGAACATTCAATATTAGAGCAATATTTTTTCAAATTTTCATCATCTAGTGGTCTTAATTTTTACCGCTAAATAGAAAACTAAAAGTATTTTCATACGCTTCGAATTGTTAAAATCTATTTTGAAGTGAAAAAGTAGACTCGTCCACTATGGATAAAGTAATCAACTCCAAAGAACTCTTCAAAAGATTTTGAGATTTTATGATCAAAATTCTCATCAAAATGTTACTTCCTATATATATTATACGTTTATTATGTAATTCGAGTTCGATATTCATTTCAAGTGCAATTGTTTTGGCGGAAATCGTAGCAGTTGTAAATCCTTCTTCTCTATACTTGTTAAAGAAGGAAATCAAACATTTTCGCATCATAGAACCTTTTTAAAACTTATACATAACCTATTAAGTGTAACAAAAAATAGAATCTCTATGAATATGAAACTTAAATAGTTGCTTTAGTTGCTTTATGGAAAGGCCACTCTGCAGTACTTCCTCCCATCCTGTCTTTAAATATGGAGTAGTAGTTTTGACAAAAATAAATTTGTTTACTTTCTTTGCCGACTATTACAAGATATATTTGTCAATATCGAAGGTCACAAACCCAAGTAAATAATTTGCTTCATCCTTTGATCCTTTCTCTTATTTTTGTGTGTGTCCTTTTCCTTGAGGCCCCACTTTGGTGAGACAAGTGCTTAGCACAACCAATCCTTCATTAAGGGATTAAAAATCCAATAATCAAGATTTTATCTTGAGTTGAAGTGTCTAATTACTAAAACTAACGAGAAGGACAAGTCACCACCATGAAGATACACATTTTAAGCCGTATACAACAACAACAACAAAAAATTTAGTGTAATCTCACAAGTGAAGCTTGTATAGGGTAAAGCGTACGAAGACTTTATTACAATAGTAGCGATCTTTAATTCAAGAAAAGCATTTTAGGCCATAGTTCAATAATTATAAGAAGCTCACTAAATCTTTTTTCTTTTTCTTATAATAAAGTTGTCCCTACCATGGGACAGATGATCTTAGGGCAACTATCCCTCAACAAAGTGTAAAAGCCCATTCTTTTTCCCATTCATGAACCTTTCCAAGAAACAATATATGAACCAAGGTATGGCTTTTTTTTCAACACATGTACTCATTGCTCCCCTTTCTACACCATTCTTTAACTATGAGATCCATTTTAGCCAATCTGTTACATAGATAATTTAGATTAATTATTTCTTTGGATTTAATATTTCAGTGCTTTTCGCATTTCGCATCCCAGCGAGATGGAAAAATAATCTATCGCTATCATGTATCGTGATGCTCTAACCGAGATTTTTGAGGGATAATTTCATACTATTGTTTGGTATGAGATATCGTATTGTTCGAGGAACCTTAGATGTTTCCCTCCAAAGGACAGTAAGGAAAAATATCAATGTTAGAAATTTCAAATGATTTTCCGGAGGGATAACTTAATTATTTTTATAAGTAAAAATAATGTCTCTATAAACTTTTACATTACTAATTGACCTTCTGGTTGCGATTCACCGGTATTTTAATGGGGCCAGAATTAGTTATATTTTAATACTTGTATTATATTATATACAAATTCAATGTGGATAACAACTCCCTGTGTAAGAGCACGTAAACGACAAAATTTCCTTTATATTATAACTTGTTTTGTTATTTCCCATTTGATTCTATTAACATTTCGTGTAGATCTTAATATATACGAGTATTCAAAAGATATTTTCATTTTTAAAAGGAGAATTAATGCAATCATTAGTTCAAACGGCAAAATTGTGACTTATCTTGAGACTTGTGTGGGTGTAAAGTAACCATTAAGTACAGTTTCGTACCCTCATGGGAATAAATCATCCATATTGGCATTAGCGAATGGAGAATATAAGTACTCGTTCGATTTATATGAATTCGTCCCATGTAATTTTTATACCCTAAAAGAGTGTACATGCTTTACACCTTGATTGGCAACCATATTGTGTGCCCTGAACACTAGCGAGACTATTGTTTACCTCGAAAATATGAATAACAATTAAATTTGATTTGTGATTTTAAAGATATGTGATCTAGTCCAATACTAATTAATAAACAAGCAATGTAGGGTATGAATGAGAAGGATTGATAAACCAAACCGGTGTTGCTAGAGCAGTAGAGTCCTTGAGCTCCGTGACCTCGAGGTGAGTTAGGAACAGTAAAGCAAGAACTGTAAAGTAAGTATAATAAAGCTAAAGAATGATTCTGAAGAGCAGTAAACGAGAAAAGTACGATAGTATATAATATGATATATTTTTATTTACAGTAAGGAATTTTATTGGTACAGATGTATAACAACCTAGTACGAATTTATACTAATTCGTACGAATCTATCCCGGAATTTACACCATGATATTTGGGGACGTGGCGAGAAACTTGTCCTTTCCGTAACAAACTCACAATGGTATTATTTGACATCTGTCGTATTGGTCTTCGATGCTCATCGAGCATTTAGGCTCTCGAGCCTTTTACTGCACCTTCGAGCACAGGCTCGACCTTCCATGAACTTCTAGCAACATCTCGAGCCTACGAAATCGGGCTTCCTGATTTCGACCGTTTTCTTAGAATGAAATGACAAGAAACAATTTGAATTCTTGAGTTTCCGAAGTCCCCAATGGTGACATCATTCCCATGACGCAAACGTTGAAATGACCAAAGCGTCCCATCGTTTCTCTTCCCCAAATCATTAAATGCTTGTCAGAGCCAGTCGGCCATCAGTGTCAATGAACAATCGCCGATTTTCTCTATATATACTCGTTTACACTTCTCATTAAGAACTTTTGCTTTTATTTGCAACGCCTCTTTTCTCTAACTTCCCCTTCGCCACCAGCTCTTCCACCTTACCAACTTCAAAACCTCCACTATTTACCAACTTCTTCATTCTTCTTTTCAAAATTAATGGCAAAAACTTCCAATTTTGTTCCTCATAAAGAAGGAACATCCGCTTCTAATTCTCGTTCGGCCGGTGGCAGACCGTCAGCGCTCCATGAGATTGTACCGAGCAGTTTTTCTTTAAAAAAGGACATTACGGTCGAGAATCCTCCTGACGTCCCCGGCTGTCGTGAGCATGCCTCGAGATACATAAGCTCGATCACGAAAAACACCTCGATGCTGTGAGAAGAGAGTGTGGTTGGGGAGAGAAGGTCGTGCTGCAGATACCTTCTCGAGAAGAGGACATAACAACCTACGTAGAGGGGTTCCTAAGTGTGTACACTTATCCCTTTATGTTGGGTCCTCTCGATCCGCTCGTGCTTGAATTCTGCCAAAGATATCAAGTTATCTTGGGCCAGATTCACCCATCCTTTTGGTGGATAATAATGATGATGAGGTTCTTCGTTGAAAAGGCCGTGCTCGAGTTCACCCTCAACCATCTCATCCGCTTATATCGACCTCAGATTTTTTGAGGTTTGATCAGACTTCAACGCGGAACAACCAAGTCCTTCTTTGCCATTAATGACGAAGACAAGGATCGAGGCTGGATGAGCTAGTTCATCCGGGTGAGGACCATCGATGTCATTCCCGAGGAGCACATGCTGTTCCCTGAAGAATGGAACTTCGAACTTGAGTGGAATTCTTTCCTTTAATTTTTTCCACAATTTTTGCTAAACTTCGTGTAATACTCTTTTCCTCTTTCGGCAGTGGTCCCGTGGATGCCTAATGCAGTCCTGGACCTCGAGGACTGGGTTCGTAAATTAGACGCTACTTCGTCATATGAAAAACGTAAGTGGCGGGACTTGTTGAAGGGCAAGTGGGAAGCAAAACACCATGGTTCGTGTTTCAATATTTCTTTTCTTATTAAGAATGCCCCTCTTTTTACAACTTAACTTTTATGTGGTAGGCATTGGTGAGTTCTCCGAGATGAGGCTACCCCCTCTCGAGGAGGACGTTGAACCTTAGGCTTCAAAGCCGAAAAAGGATAACAAAATAAAGAGGCTCTCAAAGAGCAAGGACACCCAAAATAAAATAGGGCCAGCTCGAAAGCGCAAGAAAAGCGTCGTCATTAATGTGGCTATTGAATCAGTCCCCCAGCTCATGGACGATGAAGGAAACGAGGTGGAGGGTTCGACTTATATGGATCGAACCAAAATATTTACCAAGGCTGTTAAGACCGTTGAGATCGAAGTCCCTGTCCACGAAGAAGGGACTTCAAAAGAAAAGAGGGGCGAAGGCCCTCCATCGCCCGATGTGGTGACCACTTCCCAAACTTCTAGTAGTACCCCAAAAGGAGCAAGCTTCGAAGCTCCTCTGGCTGAATAGAGAGCCTCGAGTGATCTCCTCGAGGCCGTAACAGCAGGTCATTCCCCGTCGCTTCCGGCCTACTCCGAGAACACTATCAGGGGTGCTCAGAACCTAAAGATGCCCGAGTTAGGCGGAGTCCCGAGTGAAGATGACCCTTTCCGGAGTTGCTTTGCCGGGGTCGATGAAGCCGATCTAGCAGATGTAACCTCAACCTTCGAAGAGGCCCAACGCCTTTTCTCGAGTGTAAGCCTTAACAGTGTTGCAATTTCTTTAATGCCATAATTTTTTATTTTGCTTAACTGATCATTCCTTTCTTTTCTATAGGCGTTCGATAAATTTAAGGCCGAACTGAGTCATTATGAAGACGAGCTGCATAAATCTCTACACGAAGAAAAAACCCTTAGGCTTTTCTGTGACAAAAAAGAGGAAGAGCTGAAACACCTTCGGTCGGAGTTGACCAAAGCTCGTGAATACGAGGATAAGCTGGAGAAGCAGGTAACCTCTGTTATGAAAGAATACGGGCTTCCTCTCCCATCTTCGGAGGCTAACACTTCAATGTCTCAACTGCAGCAAAAGGTGGAAATGCTGGAGCATCTATGTGGTGAGGTCGATCAAATCAACTTCGAGTGTAATAAATGGAAAGCAAAGATGGACACCCTGGCTGCGGCAAAAGAAGATGCACTGGCGAAAGTATCTGCCCTTGAGATCCAACTTCGGAATGCTCAAGAGAGAAATTCGGTCCAGGGCAGCAGAATAGTTGAGCTCGAGGCTGGTCTCGCAAAGGCCGAGGCCGAAGTTGTGGAAGTCCGGGCCGAAGCCATAGAGATACAAATCAAGGCCGATAGGACAGTCGCCATCTATTTTAAGGATGATGTAAATTCTCAGATGGAGTTGAGGGGGGATGAAAATCGAGATAAATGGAGCAACGACTACGCCATGTGTTGATCTCGAAGGAAGACTCTCGAAGAGGTCCACGCCAAGGGCTTCGATTTCTCTGAAGAGATAAAGCAAGCTAAGGCAGATGAGGCTGATGCCAAATTGGTCCTCTCCTATGACGATGATGATGACGTCGAAGATTGCCAGGGTGGTTCCGGAGATGAAGAGGAGGAGATTGAAGAAGAGTCTACTCCTGGGGANTATTCTTTTTGTTTTGTAGAACTCCTTTATAATAAATTTTGTATATATGTGATCACGCTCAACTATGTCTAATAAAAGACTAAGCGGGCATTGCAAATATAATCCGGGGTATTATGCCCAGAGTCGATCCCACATGGAATTTACGTATCAAGCAAGCTGTTAGATACTCAAGTGTCACTTGATGTTATTTAAATTACTAAAACTAAAGATTAAAACTAAGATTAACTACGCTAAGGTGTAAACAATTGTAATAAAGATCTAAGGTTATGGTTTCCCCCG
>MDKI01126424.1:0-17081 GCA_005239505.1 Nicotiana paniculata | reverse complement strand
TGCCATCACATCCTTGGGACACATCCATCGTAGAGTATTCGTCTTCATGTTTTGCTTCTTGGGGCTGATTGTGTTTCTAATAAAGAAGGAGAGAATCCACACTAGAGTGACTGGCCATGGTAACCAAGACTCTAATGAAAGGAATTGGTGGGCAAAACTTCAGCATTGTGCCCATGATCATTGCAGACATATATCGAGCCTTGGAAAAGTGTCAACGAGGGGCAAGACACTTCGAAGGCTGCAATCTACTACTTCAGCTTTGGCTCATGGAACATCTCCAAAAGAGCGAATACTGACAAGAAACTCATCGAAGAGTTTGGGATGACCACATATCTTCCCACCATGCAAAGCGAATGAATTACATCCCCGACATGTTTGCTCAGCCTGAGAACGCCAAAGGATGGGTCGAGCTCCTTGATAATCTGACTGAAGAACAGGTTCAGTGGATGTTCGAGTGGCTTCCGACAGAGGATTTCATCGCCCGTTCCATAGATGCACCGTTCCTAATACTAATTGGTCTAAGAGGAACATACCCTTACATCCTCTTCGAGTTATGAGGCAAGTGGGTAGGAAGCAAGTCATACGCAGGGTTGACAAGATGAGCCATCTTCAAGCTGACTTCCAAAATGACGATAGTCCTCACAAGTGCCAAGCCAAGCACATGGGGCACTGCAAGATTGTAATGGAGAAGGACACCATCGAGCCAGACAGATATCATTCCGGTTGTACCCCTTTCTATCCTGGTTGGTTGGCTGAGTCTGACAAAAAGGACCTGCTTATCAAGAACTTGGCCGAGGAACTTAGGAAGATGACCAGCCGGGTTTAAGGCGTCAAGGGAATCAAGGGAGTCAAAGGGTTGAACTATGAAGACCTCTGCATACATCCCGATGTCGAACTTCCCAAGGGATATAAACCTCCTAAGTTTGAAATGTTTGATGGTATAGGTGATCCAATGGTCCATCTGAGAACTTATTCTGACAAGCTGGCTGGAGTAGGGAAGGATGAAAGGATCCGCATGAAGTTGTTCATGAGAAGCTTGAAAGGAGATGCGTTGTCTTGGTACATCAGCCAAGATCCTATGAAATGGTCGAATTGGGTGAGCATGGCATCTGACTGTATGGACAAATTCAGGTTCAACACAGAGAACGCACCAGAAGTGTTCTATATTCAGAATTTGAAAAAGAAGCCACAGAGACATTTCGCAAGTACACTACTCGCTGGAGGTCCGAAGCTGCCAAGGTCAGGCCCGCCTTAGAAGAGGAGCAGATGAACAAGTTCTTTGTCCAGGCCCAGGACCCGCAGTACTATGAACGGTTGAGGATGATTGAGAACCACAAGTTCTCCGAAATTATCAAATTAGGTGAACAAATTGAAGAAGGTATCAAGAGCGGTATGGTCACAAATTTTTGAAGTATTGCAAGCTACAAACAAGGCTTTGCAGTCTGGTGGTGTGTCTAAGAAAAGAGATGCGAGAGCCGTAATGGTTGCACAAAGAACCAAATCCCCACTCAAATACCAAACTTACCCAACACCTCCACTCACATATCAACCAACCCCAAATTACCAAGCACCCTCACCCTCATACCAAGCTCCACCACCCACTTATCAATCACCTCCACCACCAACTTATCAATAACCTCCACCACCGACATATAAACCTGCTTCACCTAGATACTCATAACCCGCTCTTGTCTACCACACTTACAATTCCCAACCATCTCATTACCAATCACCCCCATCCCTGCTGCAACCAATGAGAATCCTTTTCAATGAGTCAACCCAAACAAGTCCTGTGCATACCTCTCCAACATGAAGGGGCACACCATAGATGAATGCCGGTCTCTGAAGGACAAGATACAATCCCTGATTGACAACAAGGTAATCGTGGCAAAGGAATCCGCCCCAAATGTCTGCAAAATCCTCTTCCGGACCATAAGGGTGGAGGCATCCACTTGATTGAAATAGAAAACAAATGGGTCCCCGAGGGGTCAATCGGGTTGATCGTGGAAGGCGATGACCCAAAGAAGCCAGCGGTTACTCTCAACCCAATCATAGTCCAGATTCAGCCGTCTGCGGATGCTGAGATAGATATGTCCATGCCTCTTGAGTTTGAAGCAGCGTCACCTACAAAGACACCTTTGTCGATTGAAGTTGAGTTCGTGTCTCCGGAAAATGCACCCGCACCATTTGAGGTTGCCATTTTACCACCCCAGGCACATGTTCCATTCAAAGTGAGGGTAGCTGCGCCAATCACATCAGCGATATCGACCACACCACCTTTCTATACAAATGTTGTACCATGGGACTATACAGCCGAGGCGAGAAGGAAAGGCAAAGTCAAGACTGAAGAAGCAGTTGCAGCGCAGGGTATGACAAGAACTGGTAGAGTCTATACCCCTGAACATCTGCCTGAATCCAGCAGGCAGGCTTCCAATCAGCATCCCATTATCGAGACAGGTCTGGACGACCTTTGGAGGAAAGTACAGGCCAAGGAGTATTCGGTCATCGACCAGCTGAACAAAACGCCAGCGCAAATATCCATCCTCCCTTTGCTGCAGAATTCCGAGACGCACATGAATGCTTTATTGAAGGTGTTGAACGAAGCCTATGTGCCAAACAACATCACTAGTGGAGAAATGGCTAATATGGTGGGCCAAGTGTTGGAGAGTCACAAGATCACTTTCCATGAGGACGAGCTGCCTCATGAAGGGTTGAGCCGTAACAAAGCATTACACATCATTGTGCAATGCAAAGACTATTTCATCACCAGAATTCTTATCGACGAGGGATCCGGTCTCAATATCTGTCCGTTGATAACGCTCAAGAAATTGGGTAAAGTCCTGCATGAGATAAAGGATGGAGCAATCAATGTGAAAGATTTCGATGGATCTCAAAGGTCCACCATTGATGAGATAAGGATATGCTTGCAAATGGGACCAACCTGGATCGAGGTTGACTTCCAAGTGATAGATGTGCCAGCATCCTACAACCTGTTATTAGGGCGACCCTAGTTCCATGCTATTGGGGCCGTAGCATCAACGCTACATCAGGCAGTGAAGTTCGAGTGGAACCACCAAGAGGTGATTATTCATGGTGACGGTAGCAACCCTATTTAGCCGCCAGACCATTTCGGTGATTGAAGGAAGAAGGAAGCTGGGTGGAGAAACTTACCACCACATTGAACGGGTCAACAATATCGACAAAGACAAATGGTGGGATAGCAAGATCGCAAGTATGATGAATTGGCGAGGGTACAAAGCAGGTAAAGGGCTCGACAAGAACCTTCAGGGGATCTCCAAACCTATCAAACTCAAGAAGCACGACACCACTTTTGGGTTTGGGATACGAATACACTTGGGAAGAATTCAAAAACTAGTCGCCACCATGGGGCGGTCCTTATTACCCTTTGGAGCAACCAATACCGCATCCGGAGCAGACCTTCCAACAGGCCGATGTTATTTATGGATCAGACGAAGAAGAAGCACTTACAGGAATGAGGAACTTGTTTCTGGAGGACAGTGATATGGACTGTTGTCTTATTCTCGAGGAGGAGGGAGAGGAAGGCCCTTCCATACAGGATGTGAGCAGAGGGACGTACCTCAAGAATTGGACTGTTAGAAGAAGATTACATACCTGACGAGATTGTCAAAGAAGTTGAGAATTTCAAGAACAGACCTAAGTCCAACCTGGACGAGACTGAAATCATCAACCTGGGAGATTCAGAAAACATCAAGGAAACACGAATCAACATTCATTTGTCGCCGTCAGAAAAGAAAGAATACGCAGAATTTCTAAGGGAGTATGAGGACATATTCGCCTGGTTGTACAACGACATAACTGGTCTAAGTGCTTCTATTGAGGCTCGCAAATTCCAACCAATCCAATGTGTCCACCGGTAAAACAAAAGCTCAGGAAGTTCAAACCCGACATGAATTTGAAAATGAAAGAAGAAGTCACCAAGTAGATCAACGCCAAGGTTCTCATGGGTAGTTGAGTACCTGACATGGTTAGCCAACATTGTGCCAGTACCAAAGAAGGATGGGAAGGTCAGAGTCTATGTCGACTACCGGGATCTCAACCGAGCTAGTCCAAAAGATGCCTTCCCTTTTCCAAACATACATATCCTGATTGACAATTGTGCTGAGAATGAACTACAATCATTCGTGGATTGCTTCGCTGGTTATCATCAGATCTAGATGGATTAGGAAGATGCTGAGAAAACGACTTTCATTACGCCGTGGGGAGTGTACTTCGAAGACTATCCAACAACTTCTTTCACAGTGGAGGACTCCTATATAGTAGGACTCCTGATTTGGGATTATTACGTTGTGTCGACGCAAAGGAAGCATCCAAGATGCTAGAGGAGATTCATGCTGGGACCTGTAGCCCGCATATGAATGATTTTGTTCTGGCAAAGAAGATACTCCGAGCTGGTTACTTTTGGATGACTATGGAAACAAAATTTATCCAGTATGTCCGGAAATGCCTCCGTTGTCAGATACACGCAGATATGATAAAGATACCTCCAAACAAGCTCATCACAACAAGCTCACCATGGACGTTCGCCGCCTGGGGCATGGGCGTTATTGGACCAATCGAGCCTGCCGCCTCCAACGGAAACAAGTTCGTTCTGGTAGCCATCGCTTATTTCACCAAATGGGTCGAAGCAGCATCCTACAAAGCAGTGACTAAGAAAATCGTCGCAGACTTTGTCCGCGATCGTATTGTTTGTCGATTCGGGATTCATGAGTCAATCATCACTGAAAATTGTTCCAATATCAACAGTGACTTGATGAAAGCTATATGCGAAGATTTCAAGATCAAACACAAGATTTCCACAACTTACAGACCTCAGATGAATGGAGCTGTAGAAGCCGCCAACAAAAACATCAAAAAGATACTAAGAAAGATGATAGAAAGGCACAAGCAGTGGCACGAGAAGTTATCATTTGCCTTATTAGGATATCACACCACAGTTCGCACCTCAACAGGGGCAACACCTTATATGCTAGTTTATGGTACTGAGGTTGTTATTTCTGCCGAAGTTGAGATTCCATCTCTAAGAATTATACAAAAAGCTGAGCTCAGCGACACAGAATAGGTAAGGAGCCGTTATGAGCAACTAGCCCTCATAGATGGAAAGAGAATGAACGCAGTTTGTCATGGTCAACTCTATCAGACAGAATGACCCGAGCCTTCAACAAGAAAGTCAAGCCTAGACAGTTCACACCGGGGTAACTAGTGCAGAAGAAGATCTTTTCACATCAAGACGAAGCTAAAGGGATGTTCTCTCCCAACTGGCAGGGTCTGTACATGGTTCACCGGGTACTGACAGGAGGAGTACTTATACTCGCAAAAATGGACGGAGAAGTCTGGCCAAAGCCAATCAATTCAGATGTAGTCAAATGCTACTATGTGTAATATTTATGCTTTCTCAATGATGTAAATTGAACTACGCCTGACCTGTCTCGTTTAAGAGGGGATACGTAGGCAGCCCTATGGGTTCGGTCACAAATTCAATAAATTTCATTTCTTTTCCGCAATTGGAAACTGGGCAGAATTTTGAGGAGGACCCACAAAATTCTGAAGCAAGTTCAACCAATCTCCGCACGAGCAACAGTCAGAGACATTCACCCATCAAACTAGGGCAGAATTTTGAGGAGGATCCTCAAAATTCCGTAAGGAGAGGTTGCAATGTCCCGAGCCGTGTCACGGTCGTCAGTTCATCCCAAAATTATTTTTTAATTATACATTATGCTTTTACACAATCATGCATGTTTGTTTTTGAAACAACTTTGTTTAGCAACGCTACCCCAATAATACGGATAATATCATCAGATCGAGCCCAACAAGTCTTGAAAAGCCAGCGGGGATACAAACTAACCCCCCCCCCCATTTATAGCACTCACGATCTTTCTTTGGTTGCAGGCACTAAAGTTGCAAAATCCCTAAAAGAACTGTCCGCCCAGGGGACAAACATTGTCCAAAATACGACTCTCAAAACTACTGCACTTGCCGACGTTCGCACATGACTCAATGCTCCGCAGTCAAAATGCTCTCAATAATCACAATGCCGCAATTCATCACTAGCTAAGAATTCCTACTGTCATTTTATTTCTTGCATAAGGCTACCAGTCTGCCTTCCGAGGTTAAGCTCTACCTCCATCATTGCATAAGGCTACCATTCTGTCTTCCGAGACTAAACGTCGTCTCCCTCTTCATTTACATCTTTGAATAAGGCTACCATTATGCCTTCCGAGGTTAAGCTCTACCTCCGTCTGCATCATTGCATAAGGCTACCATTCTGCCTTCCGAGACTAAACGCTATCTCAATCTGCATTTGCATATTTGCATAAGGCTACCTTTATGCCTTCCGAGGTTAAGCTCTACCTCCATCTACATCGTTGCATAAGGCTACTATTCTGCCTTCCGAGGTTAAGCTCGACTTCCATCTACATCGTTGCATAAGGCTACCTTTCGGCATTCCGAGACTAAACATTGTCTCTACCTCCATCTACATCATTGCATAAGGCTACTATTCTGCCTTCCGAGGTTAAGCTCTACCTCCATCTACATTTTTCATAAGGCTACCATTCTGCTTTCCGAGACTAAATGCTTTCTCCATCTGCATTTGCATCTTCGCATAAGGCTACCATTATACCTTCCGAGACTAAGCACTGTCGCCATCTGCAATGCATAAGGCTACCATTCTGCCTTCCGAGGCTAAGCTCTGCCTCCAATTTACCTTTCGAGACTAACGTTGTCTCAAACACTATTTACTTCGCTTTCCTTTCGGGCTAAGCTCTGCCCTTTTATTCGTAAGACTAAGCTTTGTCTCATTAACATCATTCTATTGCATCTGCATGGGCTGAAATATCGCCAACTCATCCAAAGGCGTCATCATTCAGAGGCACCATCTTCATAGCCCGAGAACATCATGTCATGTCCTGATGATCCATCTCAATTTTGCATATCATTATTCAAAGGCGTCATGGTTCGGAGGCACCATCCTCATAGACCGAGAACATCATTTTCATGGCCTGCGAATCCTGCATCAAGCAATTCATAGCCCAGGACGTCATGTTCCGAGGACGTCATCCTTAACCGTCCGAAGACATCATTCATAGTCCAACGGGAATTTGCATCATGTTTAAATTATGCACAATATATGCTTGTATTACTTATTTGCAAGTAATCCAGTGAGCAAACTGCCATCCTGGTAGGAGCGGTTCAGCTCCAGTTCTCCTAACCACCCCGTAAGCCACTTATTCAATTAGTCCCAAATGTTGCGTCCGTTCTTGCAAGAAACTTCATCGGTATACTTCACCGATGAATCCTGGACTACAAACGAATTGATTCCTGTAAAAACAGGGATATGTAGGCTACTCAGAACCAGTGTGCGGCCAGAATCTCTCCAAACCATTTCACTCGGTCAAAATTGGCCATCATATCTTTACCCGACAACTCTTTCATCCTTCCCGGGTAAAGATGGGCAGCTGTTGATACCTAATTTTTCCTCAAACTATTTTAAAATTTGCAAATGTGCCTTCAAAATCACTTTCATTGCAATTGGTATTTTTCTATAATTTTCCCATATTTTCATTAATCTATTTTTTTTAATTTATCCAGTATTTTTATTTGTAACAATTAATTACAAAATCATATTACAAGTGATTTCAAAAACATTTCTTGATTTAATGTATTATTTCTGGTCCTATTAAGACCACATTATTTCACAATTAGCCAGATTGACATTCTTTGGCTATAACTGCAATAACTTTGCAGTTATAGTCTAATCATATGTTTTATGCTATTTTGGCCCAATAATTAGTCATTTTATATTTTAAATACTAATTAATCATGTTAATTTAATTTTATTAAGCATCAATTTCATTTTTATAATTATCAGCTATTTTTATAAACTATTTATCTATTTTTTATGGGGTATTTAACAAATAGCCAATTTTCATTTCAATTCTAACCTATTAAAACCAACACAAACCCCTTTCCCAAAAGAAAAGAGTTGTCTCAACCAAATGTCATAAACTCGATCTCCGCGAGGAAAGAGGAGGCGCTCCCATAGGTACAACATTTGCCACCCAGGTGGTGTATCGGACAACTCTGACCACATTGGCGCTCAGTTGTTTCATTATTTCCTCTTTGATTTTATCACTCATGTCTGTTTTAAATTTTTGTTGCTTTTGTTAGACTGGTAGAAAATCAGGATACGTGGGAAGCTTATGAACCACTAGATCTGAACTTAAACCCGGCATGTCATCATAAGACCAAGCAAACACATCTCTGTATTCAAATTAAAGTTGAATCAAGGCATCTCTGGATTTTTTTCAGTGTGAATTCTTTGTCTCTCTAACATCTTCATGATATCCAATATTAATGGTCTCAGTTTCATTGAGGTTGGGTTTAGGCTTGTTTTCAAATTGTTCCAACTCTCTTTTTATTTCCTCAATAGCCGCATCTTCGTCATATTCTACCTCTTGATGCATTATTTCGAAATTAGACAGCTTCTTAAGATCTAGGCGTGAATTTCGCATGCATGTCATGTTATTAAAGTCAGCATTAACAAAACAAGACTCCTTCCTTATGGGGAGAGAAGTTGCTTCCCGATTGTTGAGCATGGTTTCTAGGCCAATTAGTTGCATATCGACACAACTAGTTCCTTCACCAGCCTAGATCATATTCACTTCAGAAAACATCTGGCTGAGTCCATGGCGAATTTCATCAATGTTTGCTTGCGTCGAGGAATGTTTCTTGGAGTCGTGGCTTGACAAAAGTGTAGAAAATGTGAGAGATAGGTTGTTGCAAGACCCATCCATGCTTTTTGCGGTGCTTGGATTTATCTTCGTCTGCTTGTGTTGGCCTGAAGCCTAAACCAAAAGTACCCTGGTTACTGAATGGAGAAATGGGCTACAAAATTCCGTACAACAATTCCCGCAAACCTTTTCCTGGCTCATAACCTTGTCTCAGCATAAGTGCAGCCACCATTACAGATGTGGCAGAAAGACGAGGATGCAGAATGGGCTTTCCTTCCTCAACATGTTCCACAACAACAACTTCAAAATCCTAATAGACAATAGACTCACACCTTTCCTTGGCCTCAATACTGGGGATTAACGGGTCTTTATAAATGGACGACTTGTCTTCCCCATGAACAATAATCTCTTTCCTGTCATGTTCGAATTTCAGCATCTGATGCAAGGTGGATGGCGCAGCTCGGGCTGTATGGATCCATAGACTTCCAAGAAGAAAGTTATAACAAGTATCCATGTCCACTACTTGGAAGACAATTTCAAAGTCAACCGACCCAATCGTCATGGTGAGGTTGATCTCCCCAATTGTATCTCTCACTGAGCCATCAAAAGCCCGGATGCGTACATTGCTGGGTAAGATTCTGTCTGTATTGATCTTCATGCTTTGCAAGGTGGAGAGAGGTCATAGATCTACGCTAGAGCCTCCATCAACCATGACTCGCTTTACGTAGTGGCCCTCACATTTAACAGTCAAGTGTAAAGCCATGTTGTGCTCGACTCCTTCGGGGAGTTCATCATCAGTAAAGGTGATTCTGTTCACCTCAAAAAATATGTTGGCCATCTTCTCTAACTGATTCACTATGGTCTTCTCTAAGACATGTGCCTCATTCAGAATCTTGATTAGCACAAGAGCATGCTCTTTTAATGTATGAGCAGAGACAGTAGAGAAATTTGGGCAGCAGTCTTTCTCAGCTTGTCAATGATTGAGTAATCGTGAACTCTCATCTTTTTCAAAAACTCTTCTGCCTCTTCTTCAGTGACATGTTTCTTTACTGGTAATTGGCCTTCTCTGATTTTCTTGGACTTCATCAACTCTTCTGGAGAGTAACACCTCCTCGATCAAGCCAAATCTCCAGTTTGCCCCACTTCTTCTATGTTTTCCTTGCCTTTGTAAGTCATCACAGTTTTGTTGTAGTTCCAAGGAATGGTTTTCGTGTTTGTCACAGGGGGTTGCATGACATGTTTGATTGTCATTGGCTCTATTATACCCTTCGTACCACCCTGATTCTTCTTTATGTTGGGGTATTCTCCAAGGACATACAACCTTGGGCTTGGAACATTGTAGGGAACTTCCAATATCGAGACCTTGGGAACAAATAAAGTTACCCTTTCTAAGCTCGGGGCGCCTTTCACAATCAACGACACATCTCGGCTTGGACTGACTTCTAGTTTTGTTCCCTCTTGAATCATTCCTGCTGTCATTTCTGCTCAACCAGTCGGCTTGTATTCTTGATCTAGGCCAATCATTTCCACAAAGTGAACATCATTGTGTACTGAAACGGGGTTGTTGGTCACATTTGGAGGGTCCTCGTCATTTGTCACTACAATCAATTTTTCAGCAATTAGTCTTTTTATGGCTCTTTTCAAAGTCCAACAGTCATCAGTGCTATGCCCCGGGCCACATGAATGATATCACATCTAGCATTTGCTTTGAATCCATGTGAATCAGGATGCATATGGTGGGGAGTGATGGGTCTAATCACGCCTATTTTTTTTAGCTTCTGGAATGGACTAGAGTATGATTCAGCCTATGGAGTGAATTTTTCCGCCGGCCGCTACTCTCGACCATAATCCTGTCTGGGACGAGAATTGTAGGGTGCCCAAAAATTTTGCTGTTAAGGCCGGGGGATCCTTGGAGCTGGTGCCCGTACTTGCTGATTGGGAGGCCGAGCATAGGATATAGCATTGAAAACTGTATACTGTGGTTGGCCCATAGAGTATTGAGGGATTGGCGGAGGATAATAATGGTGAGGGTAACTGGATTTCCCCTGATGAACTTGCTCATAAGGGTGTGATGCCCCTCTTTGAACTTCCCTGGATTCCAAAGTCATCATGGACCCTTCATCTATCTTTTTTCTATTTTCCAAGCTTCCCGACCTATTTTGGACAGCTTGGGTAGTGGCTTTGAGAGCAGCTTGACTTACAACTCTGCCAGTCTTGAGGCCACTTTCGACCATCTCCCCTATTTTGATTGCTTCTTTAAAAGGTCTACCCATTGCGGACATCATGTTCTGAAAGTAATCAGGCACTTGAGCCTCCAGAAAAATAGTGATCAACTCGTGGTTATCCATGGGTGGCTTGAATCTAGACGCTTGATCCCTCCACTTGATTGCATACTCCCTAAAGCTTTCAGTCGGCCTTTTCTTCATATTGGACAGGGAATTGCGATCTGGTGCAATATCTGTGTTGTACTGGAATTGTTTGACGAAGGCATGAGCCATGTCGTCCCAAACATGCTAGTGAGAGATATTTTGGTCAATGAACCATTCGGAGGCTACCCCCACAAGACTTTCCCCAAAATAAGCCATCAGTAATTCTTCTTTTCCACTTGCACCCCTCATCTGGTTGTAGTACCTTTTCAAGTGGGCAATAGGGTTGTCGTGTCCATCATACTTCTAAAATTTTGGGGTCTTGAACCCTCGTGGTAAATGGATGTGAGGGAACATGCATAGATCACTGAACGATACACTTTTGTGACCACCTAGTCCTTGTATGTTCTTTATCTTCTATTCAAGACTTTCCATTTTCCTGGCGATCTCACCTGGCTCGCCCTTCTTTGCAGGTTTTTCATTTTCCGCTGGTGACTCGTACTGAGGAGTCTGATTGTATGAAGACGAGACCCTGAAAGCCATATTTGGAGAGTAGTATTGGATATCGTAAGCATGAGATGGTGGCTCGTTGTTTGGCCTCATCACAGGATATGGTGGCGGGATTGTATATACCGGTGCTCCATACACAACAAGAGGGGTGTTCCTGACCGGTGCGACTAGAAGTCGCACATTAAAGGTACCAGGGGCGGCATGGAAGCTGTAGTTTGGCACATACCCTGGTGGTAGAATGTGATCGCTCGTTGCATGGAGCAGTGGTTGAGTAGTCAAGGGTATGGTGGAAGTTCCTTCTGAGGGACCCTGAGGCAGAGGCTTACAGGAGACCCAAGCCTGATATACATCAGATAGTTGTTGTTTTAATCTTCTTACTTCCTTCGACTCTTGCTCAACTGACTGACCATGGGGGTCGTCACTGACCAACTCTATTTCATCATTATTAGCCATCGGTACCTTTCCTTTAGATCTGGTGAAGTAATGATGTGTTGCCAGATTCACCACAAACCAACCACCTTAAGCTTACTATATAAGAGACAACAAATGTGTTAGGGTTAAGCATTTTACACATATAAATCACACGTAATATGCCATGTTCCTAACATTGTCACCATTTCTAACATGCTTTTGGAAGGCTTCATGTTTCATCCCGGCTTATAAGGCTGCTGCTTATTAACGCTCTCAATTATTTTATTTTGTTCTCTCTTTCTCATATTTTTCGCTTTTCTTTTCACTCTCCTCATTTTGTTCCCTCATTCTAAACTCATTGAAATATTTCGATTGAACCTTTTAGAGGTTGCCTACGTATCATGTCGCCGCATGAATCGGATCATTACGTAGTTCAGGGACACAACCATTTGTTATTTTTTTTACAAAACAAACATCTATTTGGTTACAAAATCTTTTTCATTGATTTTTAATTTTTTCTTGATACAAGACTCAATAACAAGAATTACATAAAGATAACCATTTAAACAAGACCAGTTTTGAATCAAATAGACTTTTTAAGACAGAAGGCAAAATAACAAGACTAAAAATAACAAAAGACTCTCACAGACTGAAAGACCACAAAGGAACAGTCAAAGTGGACTGCCAACTTAAAAAAAATCTCCAGGAGAATCTTCCAGCATTATTGTAGTCATGGAGCTTATTCCTGCGGCTGACCCCCAATGTCGCGGTATATCCTCTCTAAATCTGCAGATATGTGACGGGCGATGTTCAATGATACTTCAGCAAACCGCTCAGGTGTCATTCCCTGGCAACTCCTTCAACCTCGGGAGGTATATGTGGCTACCTAGAGGATCTTTCCCTTAATGTGCTCCTGAGCCAAATACACCTCTTGATTTTTCTGACAGCGAGTTTTGGCTAGATCCAACACATCATGATCGCGCTCCAAGGCCATATCTCTCTGGAACCGAACTTCTAGTAACTCCCCCTCTAACTGATTGATCACCTTTTTGTAGTGATGTCTTTCTATTTCAAACTCGGTGATATGGCGCTATTTACTTTATTCAAATCCCTCTAACTGATCCCTTAGACCTTGGATTAGTGGAGCATAACTCATGCGCTCATGATCACGGACTACCTCGAACTGGGCTTCTCTCTCTTCCTGTTGCTGAGCGGTTGTGGCTATGTTCTTCTTCTGAATTTGGGATTTGAGTGCTTGCTTCTCTCGTGCCCACTGAGCTTTCTCTTTCAAAAAATCATCATATAGAATATCCATATCTACTTTAACGATGCCGAGCTTTTCTTGTAGTGCTCCGAAGGCAGATTCATAATCTCTTTTCATCTCTTCCATAGCCAGCCCAACTCTATTTTTAATCTCAGCCTCTCACTCTGCGGTGCTCTTCACGACTGTCCCCGGTCTATCTGCGAGAGCATCTTGATTATAAAACCACTCAAGATAAGAAGGATTCAGCTCACCCTATTCTCGATCTGCCACCATGATGCCACGCTCGAGTATCTTAGTGCCATTCCAGACATGTTGAGCATAAGCTTCACGAATGGGATCCTCTGATGTTGCTTCCCAGATAAAGTTTTCCATAGCCTCTATCAGGGGCACTATCTGCTTGTGACCCAATTGATGTAAAACTCTCATGGGAGCATATGGCTGATAACCTTGAAGCCCCATCAAGATCAGAAACGGATGGCAAGATGACTTATAGATGACATATTTGCGGTGAACCAAAGATAGTTCCATGTAATCTGATCATCTGTTAAGAAGTGGAGATACTCCCTCCAATCTTGGAAACTTTCTGGAAAACTGCGAATCTCCAACTCACTTTTCAATCTAGCATTATACTAGTGAACATGATTGCCCCAACAAGTACAGTGGTCTACCTGATAAGGACGACAAAAAAGATGATCCATGAACCACATCTGGAGCAAGAGGTTGCAACCTTCAAAGAAACCTTTTCCTTCCCAGCACATGGTCGAGGTACGAAAGATATCTGCTAGCACCATAGGAAGAATGGAGGAATCTTTTCTTTTCATCACAGCTGTGACTATCTCAGATAACTGAATGTTTATCTTCGATCCTCTCTTGGGAAGACCATGTACCCCAAGAAAGCTACAATGAATGCTTTCTGACCGTGTTCTCGCCATGTGTGTTGGTTTTTTTTATTAACAAGTTTCGTCCCATATTCTAAGAATCCCCCTTCATGTCCGTACCTGTCATACAAGAAATGTAGGTGGACTTGTCCTTGGGCCACATGTGCTATCTCGGTGCGGCCAATCCATATCTGGTAAAAATATTCTGACACATGGATAAGCGGGTAAAAACAAATAAAAATTTATTTTTACGAAAAACACCCATTTGATACTTCACAAAAACAAAATCTATAAGTTTGACTTGGCAAAAATGGCCAAAAACAATGGATGACACGGCAAAAACAAAATGACTATTTTTACGAAAATAGCCCTTAGACACTTCTGAGGAAGGTTTAAAGCTTGTCCACGAAAAATGGTCAAAAATAAAGATGAAATGGTAAAAGGTGTTAAAAACGAGCAAAGTAACCATTATGTACGGACATAGCCCTCGGGCACTTCCGAGGAAGGTTTTAAGGCTATTTCGGCAAAAATGGTTCGACATAAGGGCAAAATGGTAAAATATTAGCTATATTTATGAAAACAGCTCTTGGCAGTTCCAAAGAAGGTTTTGAGGTTGTATTGAAAAACATGATTAGACGCAAAGGTCAAAATAATGAAAAAGATAAAAAGCAGCAAAATTATCGATTTATTATTTTTTTTAAAATTGAAAAATATTATGGACACACCGATTTCGAAAACTCTTGCAAAAATAGGGGCTGAACACGATGAAGGTTGCCTACGTACCCCACTGGAATGGTGAGAATTGAACATGCGTAGTTCGAACTTGACCATTTTTTTTTCTTTTTTTTTTTGACACCTCGTGCCGGATTAGTCCTTTTTTTTAATTTAGTAAAAATGAATTATTTGTACAAAACTGGGGGGATTTATTTTTTTTCAAATTCCGCTAAAACTAATTTTCTAAAGCCGGTCAACAAATGCAAGCAAGCCTTTCAATTGATGCAGGAGTAGCACATAAGTGAACATGGTGGTCTCAAAAAGGATACCTTTCTTATACGGACTCGTCCCTTGTGCCGAGCTTCGTATGTCAAATTCACATGATGCAACAAAATGATCCTACTAGGGATAACAAGCATGTGGCTTGTTCTTCTAGGTTTTAAAAATCCTAGGGGGTGAGGTGTATCTAGACTGGCCATAAAACGAGCGGACAACTCAAGTTGGGAAGGGGTAGCGTACCAGAGAAATACTTCTCCGGCTTAACTACTGGACCCTCCCCATTCTTAAATATGGGTGACTAATAATCCTTCAGCGGGAGCCCTGGCCCACCGGCTTAATCTCAAAAAAGAATGGGGCGCTTATCCGCGATTCCCGAGATTGTATTTAGAAGACTTAGAGGGGGTGTGCAAAAGGACAATTTATAATACATTTCAACAATATCAAAGCGGTAAAGAGCAGGCAAGTAGCACATTAGACACAAATAGATCACAGTTATATACAAAATTAGTAAATCCAAATAAAGTCAATGTACATGCTCGAATTCTTGAATGTTCCCCAGTAGAGTCGCCAGAGCTGTCATACTCCTTTTTCCCCCCGAAAAAGAAGATATTTGTTATTGTAGACTGTAGGTTAAAGAGTTTTTCCAATTAAAGTGAAAATTTAAGTAGGGATTATTTTATTTACAGAGTCGTCACTTGCAATTAATTTTTGGGTGTTCCGTGACACCTTTTATTTGAATCCCTAGTCCAAAGAAGATTTGACTATTTTATTATTGGTCTGCAAAAACAAAGTCGGGGTAAGGAATTCTGTTGAACGGGGAGAAGGTATAAGGCATTCCCCGAGTCCTGTGGTTCTAACACAGTCACTTTATTGACTACATTTGGCTTAAAATTAATTTGAATAAACTATGCTTTATTTGGTTTTCATGTTTTGCCTATGTCCGCCTTTATTAATGATGACATCATTGATCTCAAACTAGGACGAGTATCCCCGACCCTAGCTTACACTAACCAAGACGAGTATCCCCGATCTTAGTTCGTGCGTCGTACCTAAAATTGGAGCCTACTCGAAGTTAATAAATTAACAAAATTTTAATTTATTTGAAAGAATTGAAACACGACTTTGCCATTTTATTTATGTCTTTATTCCGAAGTGGGTCTTCCCGATATTGGTTAAGACGATATTATTTACCTTCAAGCCTCTGAGTTAGTGATGAATATTTGTTATCGAGTGATAATTTACTTTAACAATAAAAAGAATCTCTTTTTTTAATAAGTAATTACTAAAAAAGAGTCAAATTTGAAGAATTAGTCTGACTAAACTAACAATTAAAGATTAACTCCAACTATGGTATTATGGACAATAAGATATTTATTAGTTGCTACATATGTATTGGGCTAGCAGCTTATTTGAGGAAAATATGGGCCTAAACTCATTAATTGGCATTGGGCCAACTATTATTTAAAGAAAATGAATCAACTTCCTGTTAAAGGGGTGTGCTAGCTTGCCTTCAATGAGAATGGGCCAACAAGTCAGCTCATTGGGCCCTTGTTCTTGTTGTCCCAATCCTATTAATTTCAAACATTCAACTAACCACCTTAATCTCAACAACTGACCAAGCAACCTGTATTGTTTGTGTATCTTAAGTAAACGTCAACTTTCACAAAGCTTAAAAAACTTTACTAAAAGAGCCAATAACATAAGTATGAAAGTCAAGAAAGGAACAAAATTTACTTCTATAGTGGAGTATTAAAATGGATCATTAAGGACCTTTTGAAAATATACTTCCAATAAAACTTCCAACAAAAATAAGGCTAAAGAACCAACACCAAACATGGTTCTTTTTCACACACACAAAAAAGGCCAACACATTCTGTCCATTTACAAA